>JADBJO010025975.1:0-23094 GCA_016801955.1 Conus betulinus | reverse complement strand
CCCTGACCACAGACAACAACAGCATAGCATCTTTCACCACGCCCCTGACCACAGACAACAACAGCAAGCATCTTTCACCATTTCACCACAGCCCAACAGCTGACCACAGACAACAGACAACAACAGCATAGCATCTTTCACCACGCCCCTGACCACAGACAACAACAACAGCATAGCATCTTTCACCACGCCCCTGACCACAGACAACAACAGCATAGCATCTTTCACCACGCCCCTGACCACAGACAACAACAGCATAGCATCTTTCACCACGCCTCTGACAACAGACAACAACAACAGCATAGCATCTTTCACCACGCCCCTGACCACAGACAACAAACAGCATAGCATCTTTCACCATGCCCCTGACCACAGACAACAACAGCATAGCATCTTTCACCACGCCCCTGACCACAGACAACAACAGCATAGCATCTTTCACCACACCCCTGACCACAGACAACAACAGCATAGCATCTTTCACCACGCCCCTGACAACAACAACAACATAGCATCTTTCACCACACCCCCTGACAACAGACAACAACAGCATAGCATCTTTCACCACGCCCCTGACAACAGACAACAGCATATAGCATCTTTCACCATGCCCCCTGACAACAGACAACACATAGCATAGCATCTTTCACCACACCCCTGACAACAGACAACAACAGCATAGCATCTTTCACCACACCCCTGACAACAGACAATAACAGCATAGCATCTTTCACCACACACCCTGACCGCAGACAACACCATAACATCCTTTCACCACGCCCCTGACCACAGACAACAATAGCATAGCATCTTTCACCACCACGCCCTGACCACAGATAACAACAACAGCATAGCAACTTTCACCATGCCCCTGACCACAGACAACAACAACAGCATATAGCATCTTTCACCACACCCCTGACCACAGACAACAACAACAACATAGCATCTTTCACCACGCCCCTGACCACAGACAACACCATAACATCTTTCACCACGCCCCTGACAACAGACAACAACAGCATAGCATCTTTCACCACGCCCCTGACCACAGACAACAACAACAGCATAGCATCTTTCACCACGCCCCTGACCACAGACAACAACAGCATAGCATCTTTCATCATGCCCCTGACCACAGACAACAACAGCATAGCATATTTCACCACGCCCCTGACCACAGACACCACCATAACATCTTTCACCACGCCCCTGACCACAGACAACAACAGCATAGCATCTTTCACCACGTCCCTGACCACAGACAACAACAACAGCATAGCATCTTTCACCACGCCCCTGACCACAGACAACAACAACAGCATAGCATCTTTCACCACGCCCCTGACCACAGACAATAACAGTATAGCATTTTTCACCATGCCCCTGACCACAGACAACAACAGCATAGCATCTTTCACCACGCCCCTGACAACAGACAACAACAACAGCATAGCATCTTTCACCACGCCCCTGACCACAGACAACAACAACAGCATAGCATCTTTCACCACACCCCTGACCACAGACAACAACAACAACAGCATAGCATCTTTCACCACGCCCCTGACAACAGACAACAACAGCATAACATCTTTCACCAGGCCCCTGACCACAGACCACAACAACAGCATAGCATCTTTCACCATGCCCCTGACCACAGACAACAACAACAGCATAGCATCTTTCACCATGTCTCTGACCACAGACAACAACAACAGCATAGCATCTTTCACCAGGCCCCTGACCACAGACAACAACAACAACAGCATAGCATCTTTCACCATGCCTCTGACCACAGACAACAACAGCATAGCATCTTTCACCAGGCCCCTGACCACAGACAACAACAACAGCATAGCATCTTTCACCATGCCTCTGACCACATACAACAACAACAGCATAGCATCTTTCACCACGCCCCTGACCACAGACAACAACAACAGCATAGCATCTTTCACCACACCCCTGACCACAGACAACAACAGCATAGCATCTTTCACCACGCTCCTGACCACAGACAACAACAACAGCATAGCATCTTTCACCACGCCCCTGACAACAGACAACAACAGCATAGCATCTTTCACCATGCCTCTGACCACAGACAACAACAACAGCATAGCATCTTTCACCACCACGCCCCTGACCACAGACAACCGCAACAGCAGAGCATCTTTCACTACGCCCCCTGACCACAGACAACCGCAACAGCAGAGCATCTTTCACTACGCCCCCTGACCACAGACAACCACAACAACAGCATAGCATCTTTCACAATGCCCCTGACCGCAGACAACCACAACAGCATAGCATCTTTCACTACGCCCCCTGACCACAGACAACCACAACAGCAGAGCATCTTTCACCACACCCCTGATCACAGACAACAACAAACAGCAGAGCATCTTTCACCACGCCCCTGGCCATAGACAGCCACAACAGCATAGCATCTTTCACCACGCCCCTGACCACAGACAACACCATAGCATCTTTCACCAAGACCCTGACCACAGACAACCACAACAGCATAGCATCTTTCACAATGCCCCTGACCGCAGACAACCACAACAGCATAGCATCTTTCACTACGCCCCCTGACCACAGACAACCACAACAGCATAGCATCTTTCACCAAGACCCTGACCACAGACCACCACAACAGCATAGCATCTTTCACACCATGCCCCTGACCACAGACAACCACAACAGCATAGCATCTTTCACCACACCCCTGACCACAGACAACCACAACAGCAGAGCATCTTTCACCATGACCGTGACCACAGACAACCACAACAGCATAGCATCTTTCACCACGCCCCTGACCACAGACAACCACAACAGCAGAGCATCTTTCACCACGCCCCTGACCACAGACAACCGCAACAGCATAGCATCTTTCACCATGCCCCTGACCACAGACAACCACAACAGCAGAGCATCTTTCACCACGCCCCTGACCACAGACCACCAGATCAAACCAATGACACAACTCACCAGCAGGATTCAGACAGTCCTCCACGGTGCGGGGGCGAAACTTGGAGGACAGGATGACCTCTGCCTGACCCAGGAAGTCGATGGTGCCCAGAGGCGTGTTGATTGCCTGACCTGATGATGCAGACATCGTCAATGTGATCCACACCCTGTGGTGGGAAGGTGGCTGTGAAGGGAGTGATGATGATGATGATGATGTGGTGAAAACAATGAAGATGAAGATGGTGGTCAGGGTGACAGTGATGATGAAGAGGAAGGATGGGAGAGTCATATTTTTGAAGGAAATTGAATGGAGATTTTGAATCTGGGCTTCTTTTGTTTTAATTTTGATCAAAAAAATATTTAGGCATTTAGATTTGGATAGATTTTTTTGCACAATCAAAAACATATGTATTTACCACTACAGCTTCACATCCAAAAAAGAACACAAAGCAAAAAAGTTGAAAATAAAGTTTGTATTGTCACACTACACCTGTAAATGAAAGTAAAACAGTCTAGAAGTCTATCCAGACGCTCACACCTCATGCAGACAGGTCAGTTCACGACCACGCCCCCCCCCCCCCCACCACGCCCCCTTGCTGGACTTCAACCCTCTCTTTCACTCCTCCTCTTCCCCTACCTTTCCTGCTGCCCGTGTCACGCCGCGAGCAGGCGCGCTCCCCTCTCTCGCTGACTAACACGTCGCTGGCCACTCGCACACAGTGCAGAGTACACACTAGGCTAGCTCGTTCGACGTTGGTAACCAGTCAGCTGAACACACTCTTGAGATCGCACAGCACGACTCAATAACTGACGAATATGGTCGGCAATTCCATCACTATCATCATCTCACCTTCATGCTCGAGTGAGTCGCTGAATAAAAGATTATTATCTTTGTCAAAAATGATTAGCAGAGCCCGCTCAGCTGTGTAAGTACGTTGATTTGGTCGCTACGCTCGTCGAAGGTTGCGCCGCCATCTTTGCAAGCGAGACAAAGCGCTGGCTGGTCATCCAGTCAGTGATGAGGAAAAATGGTCTTTCCCCTCACGTGTGGTCATTTGCATATCATTTTAATACTACTGACATACATATAAGGCTTACTACGCACACTCTATTTCAGTCCTTTGATAGGACAGTGGACGGCCCATAGGCACTGGAAGTACATTTTCACTACATCATACCAGGTCTTTGCCTGATGGTCTCCACGAAGGAGAGGAGATAATTTGACGTCTGCTGCAAAATGACGTTGTTGTCACCCTCGTAGGTCAGATTGGGGTCATGGTCATTGCGCAGGTCACCCAGACGATTCACTGCATCCAGCAAAAGGAAGGAACAAGACCAAACAGCATCAGTAACAATCAGTGAACAGAACCCAATGACAGTACCAGCATCGAACCCTTCTAGTCATGACACACCCCTCTGTTCCCTACTCCCTATCCCCACATCTCCAACACACACACACACACACACACACACACACACACACACACACATATTGCATCAGTCCAGAATCAAATCCAGCATTATGATCCAAGTAGTGTACCACTGCTTTTTAAAAATTGTTTTATCTTATGTATCCTCTCAATGGCTCTACCCCTTCAACAATCATTCTAATTCCCCCTTCAACAATCATTCTAATCCCCCTTTCGACAATCATTCTAATTCCCCCCTTTCGACAATCCTTCTAATTCCCCACTTCGACAATCATTCTAATTCCCTCATGAACAACAACATCCACCTGTCCCTTTGCAACCTCAGCACTAGCATTCCAGAGGGAGCAATCAACAGCAGGTCAGCACAACGCTACCCACCAGAGAAGACACTGCACTTCTACTGAGTCACTTCAATGGGTGTTCAGGGGTGTCTGTTGCGGCCCGACATGTACAGGGCACCCCACCTACTAAACCTCCTACTGACAGCTGCTTTGACATGAAGCCAGCATCAGTGCATGTATGCGTACATGTGCAAAGTGTACGTGTGCGTGAGTGCATATAGTGTGTGGTCTGGCGGGATGCAAAACAAAATCTGTGGAGCTTAATTTCTTTTATTCTCAATAAAGAGCAGTTCACCTTGACTTGACTCGCACACACATTCACTCACGCAAATTTCGATATTTGCATGCACTTTTGAAAGATAGTTACATTCTCTCTCTCTCTCTCTCTCTCTCTCTCTCTCTCCCTGCCCTGCCTCCTCTCTCTTCTCTCTCTGAACACTGACATCATACTATCAATCACTTCACGACAGTCAAGTGAAGTGATAATCATGAACAACCCAAACAAATCGATGTAAGCAACAAAAAATGTCTCTGGGTGAATGGCTGTTGCTCAGAGAGTACCTGAGTCACTATTTCTGAATGGCACTTATGCTCCCTTAGTTTTTCATTTATGATGCATCTGGATCATTAAAAAACAAGTATGCAACAAAATGACAAATAAGTGTCCAGTTTTCACATTTTGCACAATATACTACAAAGACAATAGTGTATAACATAAAAGCCAAAGTTGTGCCTCGTCAAAAAGTTTGAAGGAGGACAATAGGGCACTTTCAAAACACCACAAAGCCCAAATAGGACTTTTTACCACAGAAGATGCAGTAAACAGACATACACTACAGGTTTGAGATGTGGTGTTTACTTTCAAATGAAACATTTCTCCATTAAATAACAAATTTTCAAAGTTGTTATATGTCTGCTTTCAAAAGAAAGGTTTCTGCACTGTAAATTTTCAAAGCTCTTATCTGTCTACTTTCAAAAGAAAATTTAGAAAGGTTTCTGCACTGTAAATTTTCAAAGTTGTAATATGTCTACTTTCAAAAGAAAGGTTTCTGCACTGTAAATTTTCAAAGTTGTTATACGTCTACATCCAAAAGAAAGGTTTCTGCACTGTCAATGTTCGAAGTTCTAATCTTCATAAGCAGACCTCATTTCAAAAACTAACAGTCAATCTGAATGTGTATATGTTTCTATGGAAAGAGTTCACAGCTGAAAACGCTTCAACAGGAAATCACGCACAAAAAAAATGTACATAAAATGTGTAGGATTGAACAGATTCTTCAGAACAAAGCCAAAAAAAAAACAAAGCATCTAAACAGCACAAGTCAAACACTACCTGAAAATCAAAGGAAAAGCTGATACATCAAGATCGGTTCCCAAGTCAGAATAAAAAAAAATCCCAAATATTACAAAAAGTCCCTGACCTTTGAAGTAGCCGTGACCCCCACATGCTTCCCGACACTCCTGTATGGCATCACGGGCCATCCATCCGGCCAGAGGCTTGGAGGCACAGGACAAGGCATGGATCTCTCTCCCCAGCTCCGCCTGGTCATTTGTATATACACTGAACAAATGAGTAGGAGGAGAAAACAGGGGCAGGTAATCAACTACTCCACCATCACAACAATGACTTGGCAAAGACGCAGGTAAACAAAAAGGAAAGAGGGAGGGGAGAGGGGGGGGGGGGGGGGGGAGGGAGACAGGGATGAAGAAGCGGGTGTGTTGAAGTGTAAATACTTTGATGCTATAATGTGGGGGCCATTGAATTCTGTCAACTTCTGTGTGATACTTATCAATGAAGTGTAAATACTGTGATGCTATAATATGGGGACCATTGAAATTCTGTCAACTCTGTGTGATACTTATCAATGAAGTGTAAATACTTTGATGCTATAATGTGAGGACCATTGAAATTCTGTCAACTTATCAATGAAGTGTAAATACTTTGATGCTATAATGCGGGGACCATTGAATTCCGTCAACTTCTGTGTGATACTCATTAGAGTAACACTTATCTGGTTATGCCAGTCTATCCATGGTATCTGACATACACTATCAATAATTCTTTGGTAGTCTCTTCCCCATGGGAAGAAAATCAACATCTAGCTCTTCCCCATGGGAAGAAAATCAACATTCAGCTCTTCCCCAAGGGAAGAAAATCAACATTCACCTCTTCCCCAAGGGAAGAAAATCAACATCCAGCTCTCCCCATGGGAAGAAAATCAACATTCAGCTCTTCCCCATGGGAAGAAAATCAACATCCAGCTCTTCCCCATGGGAAGAAAATCAACATCCAACTCTCCCCATGGGGAAAAAATCAACATCCAGCTCTTCCCATGGGAAGAAAATCAACATCCAACTCTTCCCCAAGGGAAGAAAATCAACATCCAGCTCTTCCCATGGGAAGAAAATGAACATCCAACTCTTCCCATGGGAAGAAAATCAACATCCAGCTCTTCCCCATGGGAAGAAAATCAACATCCAGCTCTTCCCATGGGAAGAAAATCAACATCCAGCTCTTCCCATGGGAAGAAAATCAACATGAATCCTCCTCCTAGGGCAGCCAGTGAAGGGCATGACAGGGAAACGGAAAGTATAAGAAAGACAGCAGTTAAAAAAAACAAAAAAAAAACTGATATAAAAAAGACATGCTTTAGCCGATGTTTGAGCACTCAAAAGGAATATACACTGTATACAACTAACACAAAATCAAAATTATGATATATTTACAATGGTAGTGTATCTGACAATACATGACCTAAATCATTATACAGTATTTGGTTTAAAAGAGAAAGCTAAAACAAGGTGGAAAAGAGACAGAACAGTACCAAGCATCCATACCTGAGCAAACTCAGGCAAGAACGGCGATCATACGCACTCTCTCTTACATGATCCAAATCCTGGCTGAATTCTGCGATGCATAAACAATTTTTCACCACCACTGCATAACCTTGGATACTTTTGAGCAGAAAAGAGATAAACAATACCAGCAAAAGATTTTTTTCACAATAAACAGCTTTCTTTATAGTCAAAATACCTGATTCACCTGTGTGTGTGTGTGTGTGTGTGTGTGTGTGTGTGTGTGTGTGTGTGCGCACGTGCATGTGTGTGTGTGTATGTGTGCACGTGCGAGTGTCCTGTGTGCATGCACATATGTGTGTGTGTGTGTATGTTTATGACTCGTGAACGCAGAATTTTGTGTGTGTGTGTGTGTGTGTGTGTGTGTGTGTGTGTGTGTGTGTGTGTGTGTATGTGTGTGTGTGTGTGTGCGTGTGTGTGTGTGTATGTGTGTGTGTTTATGTGTGCACGTGCGCATGTGCATGTGTGTGCAAATGTGTGTGTGTGTGAGAGTGTGTGTGTGTGTGTGTGTGTGGTGTGTGTGTGTGTGTGTGTGAGTGTGTGTTCTGCTTATATATATTTTTTTAGATGTTAAAATGTTGAAACTTGTAAAGCGCCCTGTAGCCTACATTGTTCGGATAGGCGCTATAGAAATTGTCCTCATTATCATTATTATTTATTCTAGAATACAAACTGTTTCACTCATTTCTTTTTTTTTTTTTTTTTTGCTGCCTCCTCCAGTAGACAGCCATACCAGAACGGTCCTGTCACAGCCCCGGCACTGTAGCTCAGCTTCAACTCACCGTGAGGCAACCCACCACAGGAGTCCCTGCGCTGCTAACGAGTCACTTCAGAGATATTCAGTGGTGTCTATTCTGACCCAACCTATGCAGGACACCTACTTCTACATCCTCTGCTGATAACAAAAGCAGTATAATCACATGCCAGTGGGAGTGAATGTCTCCCTTGAGGGGACACTGCAAAAAGCATCTAATGACAATTCCATATACTTGTCGAACATACAGTATTAGCGGTCACAGGTTTGCTAGCAAGGCAAAATAATTTTTGTCTTGCAAAACATGCCGCTGTAACAGAGAAAAAAAAAAAAAAGCCCAGATTAACCCCTTCAGTGCCATGCTTTGTTTTGGTAGTTGCACCCTATTTGCCAAGCCATTTTGGGCTGCGGAGGGTGGAAATTAACAAAAAAAATTCTAGCATGGAAACTATTGCAAGAAAGTGGACATAACCCCTACCTTTTCAAAAGGAAATTGAATAGGCTTTCCACTTAAGACAGTTTTAAATACATTTGACATGTTGGTTAGCGACAAATTTAGCATAAATATGAGATAAATACAATTCACTTGCTGTCGGAACACGTGTTATAAAGGATTAGTAAAAACCGAAGAACAAATTAGAAAATAAATGGGAAATCAAAATGAAATGTTTTTCCTTACCTTTATCGAAGCAACATTCCAGAATTGTAATCTAAAATTTCAGAAATGAACACACATTCCGTTCAGAATTCATCGTCCGCCATCTTGAAACCTTTGTCTCAAACTGCATAGGGGTACTATGAATAACGAGCTGCAATGACTCAGCCAAACCTGACTGGGTCTTGCCCCTCATGAATAATTAATCAGGATACACTGAGCTTGCGTGCTGGAGCCTTTGAGAATTCCCAAACTTTAAAATAGAAACGGGAAAAATTCTCCAATTACGATGACGTATGTATGTGTTACTGGCAATATTGTAACGCATTACGGAACGTACATGTACGTCATTAGCACTGAAGAGGTTAAGCCTGGTCAAGAAACACTCACCTGTCTCTCCTTTGTCTCCGGCCATCATTCCCACCCTCAGTGAGACGTAGTCCAAGAAAAAGGACAGGGAGAACACCTCCAGGGCGTAGGCAGCAGCCAGGTATGGCAACAGACGCCATTGCTGAACACAGAACATCAATGACAGCAGCAATGATTATCTTCTTCTTTCCGAACACACCAGACAACACTCACATATCAACATGCACACACACACACACAGACATGTGTGCACACACATGCACACAACACACACACACACACACATACATACATACACGCACACATATATACAGACACACTATACACACATACACACACAATATACACACACACACACACACACACACACACACACACACACACACACACACCACACACACACACACGCACACACACACACACACACACACACACGCATGCACACTTAACATTACACACATGCACAAACAATCACAATTACATAAACTACTAATATCATTCTTTGCATGTGCAAGTAAGATAACCAGTCGATCTGCATACTGCTTTCCTGCAAACAAACCCACAGTGACCATACACTGACAAGGAGAGCAAACCAGCATGTATGAGAACATGTCATGACCAGCCGCCATGGTGAACTGGTTAGTGTCGCGGACTCCCGGTGGGAGGTCGTGGGTTCGAATCCCATCAGAGTCATGTGGGTTTTTCTGCCCCGACCGGCTCCTACCCAGAGTTGAGTTTGCTGCGGACTCAGTTGGGAAGACTGGGACCACACAGTCGAGTTTCATCCACTTAATGGATGCGTTTCTGAGAGTGTTGCTCAAATTTCCTGACCAACACTGCAGGTGCCTGTATCTCTCGGGCCTGGTGGTTGACGCCGGGATATATTATGAAAGGAAGCGTAGAGTACAGCCCTGTCATGTAGTCTCAGACCGAAATGGAAATCCGTAGCATCATCTTAATCATCTTCATTCTCATCGATCAGCATTAAAAAAAAATGTCTCAAATTCTGTGGCCCTTCATGCCCTGCTCTCATGGTGACCTAAACTTCGATGTCCTCTCCACGTCTGTGGCCTTGGTTTGGTTCCGTTGGGGTCATCAGTATCGGCGAGTCCATGGGGGCTGTCTTTGGGACGGACGTGGTGGCGCCCTCCGGAGGGAGAGCTCACTGATGCCGGCTCCGTGACTAAGCAATTATTGTCGTCAGTAGGGGGCTTAGTAGGTGGTTTCCTGCGTATGATAGATCAGAACAGGCGCTGAACACCACCGAAGTGACTCGGCAGCAGTGCAGTGTCTCCTCCTCTTGACGACATGACATTGACTGCTCCCTGTGGATTGCCGGTGCTGGGGCTGCGGCGGGGGACCAGCCAGGCTGTGGCTGTGGACGGGGTGTCGGAATGAGCGGCGTAGGTGACTGCCTCTGAGGTGGCGCAGAAGTTGGGACAGCGCAAAAAAAAAAAAAAAAAAAAAAAAAAAACATGGTCATGTACTTGCACTGGAGCAGGGGACCAGCCTGGAGTGACAAGGGCTTTACCTGCAGCTGATACTCTATGACAGGTATCTCTTCCTCTCCAGGCCCAAACTGCCGCCTCACAGCCGAGTAGCGTATAGCGATGGTGATGGCATCTTTGAGGTTGGTTGTGCACATGCCGGTGATGCCCACGCGCCCAGCTGACAACGCTCCAAGGGAGGCTCCGAACCGCTTGTTGGGGTCCTGAACAGAGGTGGGCATTCACTCACCAATACAGGATTATATTACACAGACATGCACGCTTGCATGCACACATGCACGCACACACACACACATATACACGCACATGTACACACGCATGCACATACACAAGCATGGACGTGTGCGCACACGCACACACACACACACTTACAAATGCAGCCTAGGTATGCTCATAAATATATATACATTGTCTTGACAAACTTTTTAATATTTTTTTTCAGAAGGAAAAGAACCAGACCAAAAAAAATGGAAAGAGAATGTTGCTCCCTTATATATAAAAAGAAAAAATCTTCACTTACTATCAATTCAGGACAGAAAAAATGTTCAAACACATGTTCTAAAAACAAAACTCCTTCTACAAAATATCTTCAAACACTAGCTTTCTAAATTTGACAAATAGTAACAACTCTAACCTTACACCAATCCAATCCTTAGAGCAATAATACCTTCAAGATAGTGGTGTACATACTGGGATTTTACAGTGTACAACTTCAGTTGGCGGCAACATAAATCCATCAGTTTTTAATGATGTTCAATGTGAGGATGTGAGGAGGGTGATACTGATATATCTAAACACTGATATTTTTAAACAACCATCTTGCACTGAAGTGATTGAAGATAAGTGATTGCTCGTTCATTTTCGTTGTCTTAATAGTTTTGTATCTTGCCTGAAGAAGACCTGAGAGGTCAAAATATCGTATTTTGTCTTGTGATTCGTTTGTCTACATTTTTTTTGGCGGTTCGCTAACATTTATTTAAGATTTGTTTTACCAACATGCTGTTCTTTTACTATAGGAAATCCCCAGCGTAGAATGACTTTTCAAAAGAAAAGGGAACAATATTCAAAGAAAGAAAAAAAAAAAAAAAAAAAAAAAAAAAAGGCATCGGACAGGACAAGTAAAAAAAAAAAAAAAAAAGAAAGAAAAGTACATAGCGTAACGGACAAGTAAAAGAAGAAGGAACAGAGTAAGAAAGATAGAAGGATGGAGTGCATAGCGAGAGAGTCAAGTAAAAGAAGAAGGAACAGAGTGAGAAAGATAGAAGGATGGAGTGCATAGCGAGAGAGTCAAGCAAAAGAAGAAGGAACAGAGTAAGAAAGATAGAAGGATGGAGTGCATAGCGAGAGAGTCAAGTAAAGAGAAGAAGGAACGGAGTAAGAAAGATAGAAGGATGGAGTGCATAGCGAGAGAGTCAAGTAAGAGAAGAAGGAACGGAGTAAGAAAGATAGAAGGATGGAGTGCATAGCGAGAGAGTCAAGTAAGAGAAGAAGGAACGGAGTAAGAAAGATAGAAGGATGGAGTGCATAGCGAGAGAGTCAAGTAAGAGAAGAAGGAACAGAGTAAGAAAGATAGAAGGATGGAGTGCATAGCGAGAGAGTCAAGTAAGAGAAGAAGGAACAGAGTAAGAAAGATAGAAGGATGGAGTGCATAGCGAGAGAGTCAAGTAAGAGAAGGAGGAACGGAGTGGAGAAGATTGGAGAATGGAGAGAAGGCATCTTTAAGGGTCCTCAATCTGTTTCTGCCAATCATAAGGGGCCAGGTGTTTCAGTTCACCTTGAAAGGAGAAATATATCTCTGCCATCAGGAGCGACGTCACCCAGCTTGTCCAGCAGGTTCTCTCTGGGGATGCGGTAATTGTTGAAGGCCACAAACCTGTCACAAGCTCAACAGTCTGAGAAAAAGCAGGAATGTAACGTAAGTCCGAAACAACCAGTTTCACAAACTCAACAACGGATGAAAGATTGAATACAGAAACGGGCATTTAGTCAGGCTCTGTCGGAACTCTTCAACCCCAGTCCTATCATGCATGGAGTTCTTTTTATGTTAAAAACACATCAGACTTTTTTTTTTCTGTTGGGACCTGTTTGAGGGGTTTTTGCCCACCTATGCTAAAGCATTTAAAGCAAACCAGTCTGAACCCTAGGATTCCAGATAATTTGTAGCAGTTTCCTCCCATCCATCACTCTTGGCTAAGTACTTCTTTATGAGAGTTTGATTTGACCAACTGTAAGTTCATTCGATCATCCTCGACCGACTGAAGTCCAAGGCTGAGGAACTGCTATCAGAAGAACAAGCAGGTTTTAGAAGAGGGCAGAGCACTGTGGAACAAAACTTTCAACTGCCGAGTCCTGATTGAAAAGCATCTACAACACCAAAAGACCTCTTCCACAACTTCATTGACTTTCAAGAAGGCATTAGACCGGATGTGGCACAACGGCTTATGGCAGGTTCTCAGAGACTTCAACATTGAGGAGAGGCTCGTCCAAGTCATGCAGGCCCTCTACGAACACTCCAGCAGCACAGTACTTCTCAATAGCCAGCAGGGCCAGTTCTTCCCGACCACAGTCGGAGTCAGGCAAGGGTGTCTACTATCTCCAGTCCTTTTTAACATCTTTCTGGAGAGAATCATGCAAGAGACCCTTGAAGAACACCACACCTCCATCAGCACTGGCAGCAGGCCGGTCTGCAACCTTCGTTTTGCAGACAATATCGACCTCATGGGGGGCAGCAACACCGAGCTCCAGGATCTCAACAAACAGACTTGTCACAAGAACAAGTGCCTATGGCATGGAAGTCAGCACAGAGAAGTCGAAGGTCATGGTCAACAGCACAACTAACAACAGTGCCAACATAACCATGAATGGTGAGCCCCTGGAAGAAGTGACCAGCTTCAGGTACTTGGGAGCAACCCTGTCCAATGATGGCACCTGCACAGCAGAAATCCGAATCAGGATCAACTCTGCATCAGCAGCGATGGCCAGACTGAACAGAGTGTGGAAGAGCAACATCAAATTCCACACAAAATTCCAGCTCTACAGGTCAGTAGTGGTCTCAATCCTGTTATACGGTTGCAAGACATGGACACTGATGGCTGAAACAGAAAGAAGAATCCAGGCGTTTGAGACCAGATGCCTGAGCAAAACTACTCCGCATCTCCTACAAAGAACACAAGACAAATGATTATGTGCGGAACCTGGTTGGGGCCCCACGAACCACTTGTGGCAACCATCAAACGACGGAACATGGCATGGTTTGGCCACATCATTCATCACAACACCCTCTCCAGAACCATCCTTCAAGGTGCCCGTTGAAGGGGGGCGCAGATGAGGATGGCAGAGAACGAGCTGGTCCGAAAATAGAACTGGACCAAAATGACCATGCCAGATCTCATGACGGCTACTACCAGAAGAGCCTGGAGAGAAACAGCGGCTGCCTCATCATGTCACCCCAACAACCCCAGCGGACTGAAGTTCCTAACGCCACGTGCCTATAAATTGATATTTATATCTATATACTGGCATCTATTCAAAATAAAAATGCATGTAAATATTCTTGAGCATCAACTGTTTTTTTTTTTTTTTTTTTTATGATGTTATTGTGTTCTACCAGTTTATCAGCAAAGAATAACGATGAAATTTGGTCTGTGGTAATCCTGTGTAGCAAACCATGGTTGAAGGTCAATTCAGTTCAGTGCTGTACAGTACACCACAGCCCGACGCAGCACGACACAATACAAAACAGTGCAACACACCAGAGCACGGTCATTCACTCACCCATTGTCTATGCCGTTCAGACCCACTTTCTCCCCCATGTCCCCCACCATGACCCCTGGGAGTGCCTTCAGGGAGCCCGGGTCCCGCACAGGTGTGACGAAGGTGTGCAGGCCATGGCAGGCCCCGTCTGGCGTGTACAGCTGAGCGTACACGATGGCATGTGTGGCCACCTTGCCCAGGTTGCCCACCCAGATCTTTGTGGCTTCAAAGTCGGGTGTATTGAGAACGAACTCCTGCAAATGGCAGTACAGAAGATGCAGTAGAAATGTCGATTTATGACATATTCTGGCCCGTTTTTTTAAAGCAGACTTGCATTTCTGTGTTGACCTGTTGCATCAGATAGAAAGTTATGCTGTGCTTGCATGATTTTCCAAATCAACGTTGAAAGAAAAATTTAAAGTTAATGTTTCTCTTTTATTTGGTTTCACTTGCTTGATAGAAGGGTCTATATTCAGCAAGATATGTTTACAAATCTGATCTTCTTTTTTTCACTCTTCTGAGGACCTTCTGTTTCAAACACACCAACTGAAAAAAAAAAAAAGAGATTTTACGATACTATCCAACATTTTGTGTATCCAACATTTCAAATTCATTCAATGGCAGAACAAAATCAACTACCCCTCCCCTTCCCCCCTCTCTTCTCTCATACACACTTACCCTTCACCAATTGTAACAAAGAAACAAAAGATATTGAAAAGAGTGTGGATTTCGTCAACACTTGATGGTAAATTCCTTTCACAGAATCAAGTGCACCTGGCAGTGGCATGAACAGCAGAACCAGCTAACCAATAGCATACTTTACATGAAAAAAAAGATCACCAGAGACAATAAGTAATCAACATCAGGTTTATCCAATTACATACCTGTACAGGAAAATGGTTGCTAATATATTTTACAAGTATGTTTGTCTACAACCACAGTCACACAGAGTTCTATTCATGTTCTCTACAATTGAGCTGACCATGGGGTCAAATCAGGACTGCCACCTCATCAAAGTCAACTCCTCAACTCCTCATCAAAGTCAATTCCTTAAGTTGTCATGAAAAAAGAAAATCAATAAACAAGTTTACTGTAAAACACATAAAAGTTGAAAAAACACACACACACACACACAAAAATACTCTCTTTCCTCAATAAAATCTTACATCAGACAAAAAATATTTATCTCTCTCAAGAACTTAGTAATCACATCTGGTACAACGTCTGATTTGGGTTTTCAAGGAGTCTGCGTGCAAAGAGTCTATGTCTGAAATCACGTCAGTCCCACACACCTATGAGAGTGTGTTTATAGCGAATGGTATATTACATGGAATGTACAAGCAGCTTCCTTATTTTTTCCAAAAATATGAGTGAGTGTAAAAAGAATGGCCTGTGTCTACTTGCCCCCCCCCCCCCCCCCCCCCCCCCACAAAAAGTTCTTTTTGGTCACCGGTGGCAGAGGGTAAAAACTCTTTACAGTTCAGATGGACTGAAAGTTTATTATTTACCTGAATATTCTAGTCCTCTTGCCAGAGGTCTTTGACTTATGTCTGAAATTTAGGTCTGAAACCATAGCAATTTTGAAAAAAGAAGACAAAAAAAATGTTGTCATGACCATCTTCATTACTTTTAATCATTACTAAATATTCTGCAATATTTGATCTTAGTTCCACTCGTAAGATATCTCTGTATGTGAACTCTTCACTGTGCTTTTATATGATATATAAAAGTGCTCATCTGCTCGACATAAATTTCACTACTGCAGTCTAACCTTCATTGATTCTCTTAATATTTGTTGCAATATCTTCAAATCCCATGACAATACTGTGCTTAGTTTAAGATGTGAAAGGAATGGATGTGATTGTAACGTCAAGATAAATATATTTCTTTCATGTAAATAAATAGATTTTTAAGTCAGTAACAAACAAAAAAAAAAAAAAAGTCAGCCATGACTACCTGTTTGATATCAACCCAACTATTTCAACCTGATCCAACACTTTTACTTTTGATACAAAATCACCAGTCACCAGTCACCAGTGCAGTACAGTATGAGTCGTTCCATCAACTGTGCGGGGTCTGGCTGTTGGGGGAAGGCTTTTTAAGTCATGTATCAGAAGGGGCACCACTGAACACCACCAACGGGACTCCACAGCAACGTAGAGTCCCCTCTCGTGTCCTACCTCATCATCATGACCTCAATTATAGACATCATGACCTCATTAATAAGACATCATGACCTCACTGATAAGACATCATGACCTCACTGATAGACATCGTGACCTCACTGATAGACATCGTGACCTCACTGATAGACATCATGACCTCATTAATAAGACATCATGACCTCACTGATAAGACATCATGACCTCACTGATAGACATCATGACCTCACTGATAGACATCATGATCTCACTGATAACATCGTGACCTCACTGATAGACATCATGACCTCACTGATAAGACAACATAACCTCATTGATAGACATCAGACCTCATTGACAGGCATCAGACCTCATTGATAGGCATCATGACCTCATTGATAGGCATCATGACCTCATTGATAGACATCATGACCTCATTGACAGACATCATGACCTCACTGATAGACATCAAGACCTTATTGATAGAGATCATGACCTCACTGATAGACATCATGACCTCATTGACAGACATCATGGCCTCAGTTATAGACATCATGACCTCATTGATAAGACATCATGACATCATTGATTGACATCAAGACCTCACTGATAGCTTCTTCATGGACAGCTGGTGGTGAGACTGTCATGTAATCACTGTGGGTGAGGCTTTAATGGGGTAACCAGCCGGATGAGCAACGTGACGATAACAACTGAACGCTGACAGGAGGAGATAGCAGACGAACACTGATAAAATGACACACCTGGGTCTTTGGGTCATAGGTAGCTGTTGTTCTCATGGCCTTGGTGTTGCTGCCGTGTGACAGTTCTGTCAAGGCAAAGCAGCCAAAGTTCTGTGGAAAACATCAGTCAGTGGTCCTCAGAGTCTGATACAAACATGTAACGCTAAAAGTAAAAAAATACAATACATTATGAATGAACGCTCTGGAAAACAACTGAGTGAACTTTTACTTACTTAAATTGGTTAAAATGCTCTCCAGTAACAAATATAAACTATGTCTGTTTCATTTGGATGTTGTTTGGTGGGATGTTGTTAAAAACCACTTGCATTTCAAAACCCAGAATTCAGAATCTACAGAGAAATAGTATGTACATTACACACACCCATGGATAGACATATGTGTATGCACGCAAGCACACACACACACACACACACACACACACCACACAAACACACACACACACACACACACACACACACACACACAACACACACCACACACACACACACACACACACACACACACACACACACACACAAATAAAATCACACTGACAATCAAACTGTGCACTTTTAGAACTATCAACGAGAGTGTCAACATCACTACTTTTGTCTTCCTTTCTACACCCCAGCCCTCGGTGTGTTCTTGTCAGACCCACCAGAACTGACAAGTTCATGGCATGGAGCCAGTCAAAGGATGAACCTTCCAGAGGGAGCTAGTCTCATCATCTGGGGCTTTACCACTCAGCAAGTGGCTTTGTGTTCAATCAGGATTATTACCACAGCATGGGAAAAATTCGTGGGGGGATTGGGGGGGGGGGGATGGGGTGGGAGGGGCTCGGCAGCACTAGGGTGGGAAGGGAGGTGGGAGCTGAATCATAAAGACTTCATTTCTGCAGAAAATAAACCACACAAAGTCTTCATCTTAACAAACACACAAACATGAAAACAAAAAACTGAAAAAGCTAATTCAATGTTATAGAAGACACCCACACCCACACACCCACACCCACCCCACACACACACACACACACACACACACACAAACGCACTCACATACACGTTACAGAAGACGCACACACCCACACCCACACACACACCACACACGCACTCATACACATGCGCGCGCACACACACACACACACACACACACACACACACACACACACACACACACACACACACACACGTTACAGAAGACACACACACCCACACCCACATCCACCCACCCACCCACCCCACACACACACACACACACATGCACACACACACACACACACACATACACACACACACACACACACACACACACACACACACACACAAACACACACTCACACACACACACACACACACACACACACACACACACACACACACACACACACACACACACACACACACACATACACACACACACACACAGTATGCACCACAATTTATAGCACATTGATTTTCACACTGAAATCTTTAACTAGATGAAACTAGGCTTTGATGAATGAGCCAACCATCTGATCTCTGTTACTGCTTTTCTCAGTCGGATCATTTAGGTTTTGGTTTGTTTTTTTTTTTTCTACCATCAATTCAAAAAGAAGAAAAAAAAATTATTCAAAACATTTCAATGAAATCAAAAACGACATTTGGAAAAAAAAAAAAAGTTCATCAATAAACAGCTCTGCAAACTGAACAATTATTGCCCATTTCACTGGGTTTTTTTTTTTTCAAGCTATCAGTATCAACTTACTTGACAATATTATGAACATTAGAATGTTATACATTATAAAAAAAAAAAAAAGATCCCAAAAGGTGTAGAAGCAGAAGTACAAAGACAGGAAAAAAAAGTAGAAAAAAGAGGGGGCGAGGGCAGGGTCAAAGACAGTGACAGGAGGGAGGAATGTGCTGCTCGAAAATTTCTGAAAGACCTCCAGCATCTCCACAGGGAGAAGAAAAAAGTGTGAAGACTTTTCAGACCAAAGACTGCTTAGTGAACCACAAACTTAACAAAATAAGGAAACCAACGGACAAAACTGAAAAAAAAAAAAAAAAAAAATGAACAAAAGAAAAAGGCTGACAAAAAAGAGGAAATTACTGGCAGAGAATCTCTACAAGACAACAATACAGTTCACACTTCAGGCTCCTGCACCAGGCATTCTAAGAAAGGAGCAGGCGAGGAGAAAGCCCAGAGAGGTGGGAGGTTGGTAGCGTGACAAAGTGGGAGCTGGCCGTGTGGGTGGGGAGGGGTTTCTTCACTGCTTCAAAACTGACCTTGAAATTCTGATTGTCCTCCACAAACTTCTGATGTCTGGCTGAGCCTGATGACTGACTGAGTGGTCCCTCCAAACATCTGGAACATTAACCCATTGCTTTATAATTCATCATACTTACCAGGTGGACTCTACACATTGTGGCAGCCTGCAGCAATCAACCTAAACGCATTGGAAATTCAGTTCCTGCCAATGCTTCAACTCTCAACAGTTTTTGAGATTTTTGCATTTTGCATGAATTTTTCATGGTTTTTTGTAACATCCTGCCCATTATTTCCAAAATAATATAATTTTTGTGATGATGAATGTGTCTATTTCGGGTTTTTTAGGCAATATATTGCTTAAGATAACAAAAATGTTGTTCTAAATACCATAATTTGCGGGAAGAAAACCGTGATCGAAATTCAAGGGAAAGACTGAAGGTTAAGCAAATTCAAGGGAAAATTTAAGCAGCCATTCACACCCCCTCCAACAGAACCATCCACAGCCAGACAAAAAAAAAAGAAAATGTCCCTGGTCTATCCATCACTTTTATCTGTGTTGTTGTTGTTTTTAAAGCCATCTCATCACAACCAGATTCCTCAACAACAACAACACAACAACAACAACAAAAATGTTTCATTTGCTCTGCATTTACTTTACACTTCCAGCAAGAGCAGTGGTTTCCCTTTTCCTTGATCAGCCTCTACTCTGTTCATCTTTTCATCCTTCAATTGAGCTGGCTCAGAAGACTGTGAGAAGGCATTGTCAACTGATGATAATTATCTAAAAAAAAAAAAAAAATAAACTCAGAAGAGCTCTGGAGGCAAGAACCAGAGATTTTTCAACTTTTGCTTTAGTCATGAATCGATGTTCTCTGGTTAAATGTACTTGAACACTTGCTTTCATTCATGTTGTCAGTTGCCTAAACAATGCATCTGAACAAGATTACATCTGGTAATGACTGGAATCAACCTTTCAAGACAACTTAGCCTTATTTGCTATCTTGACAACACTCTCTCATTCATGCTACTTTTTTTTTAACAGTAGTTTTTACATATTTGAGCAAAGCCATACCATGAAAAGTGACAATCAATGTGCACCAAAAGCTTAATTACCTACCTCAAAATTCAGCATGCTTTTGGCAGACATACTCCAGTCATAACTGCCGAGGCAGTTAGTGAGAATCTGATGTTTCAGAGGATTTCCAAACAGCTCATCGTCGGACAGAAAATCGTATTCATAGAGTCTGCGTACGCGCTGAAAGGCCAGTTTGCGTTGCTCTTCCAGCGAAGGAGTTGTGAAGTCCCTGGAGAACAGAGGGTCTTTCTCCAGCGTTGACCACACTTTGTTCTGTCCAGAGACCATCATCATTACCATCATTTATGATTAATTACATCAAAAACAACAGCACAATGAATTAAACAACTATACATGAACAATCATAAATATCTTAAATGGCTATGGTTATGTCTATGGCCACTTGCCAAACAGGAGCAGGTCTGTTCTTCCAAAAACCAATTCGCAAGCCTGCTTCTGAAAACCCAACAAGAAAACTTTTCTTTTGAAGAGAGCTCCATCTTCTTTCCAATAAATACTAAGTCTGAAATAATTGCAATATGTCTATATTTGTATGAACGTATCTATTTGAGTAATGATACATATGTGTTTTCACATTCAACACATTTTCATTTTTGCCACAAAGAAAACAATGGGGAAAAAATGTGTTTGAAGGTGAGATGAGTGTCAAAAGCAGGGAGTACCTACACTCTTATTTTGTTTTAAATTCAATCCTTTCACAATGTAATCATCCTTCACATTTCCACTTATCTCTCATCACATCAATATTGGTCTACTAGCATTTTAGCTTGATCTCGCAAGGGGATGGGGAAGAAGATATATACACATGACTGCTCCCGAATGTTCAGCTGTGAAAAGCTGACCACAGAAGCAAGGGAATAGTGGAGAGGCAGGAGGGAATGGAGGCTAGATGGTGGTGAAGGAAAGGATGTGACGCATATCCCAGTCAGGCGGGGACATACACTAAACACGTACAGAGGTTATACTTCTCTTGAACCGAAAATAGCGCAGACTTGCTTTTAGATTATGTGAATGCATTGCACTGGTAGGTTTCTCTAGATAGTCATAAGGCAAATGTCCGCCATTTCTATGCTGATATTGGATTCACTAATTAAAGCTCATATAATGATAATTAAAAAAATCTCATTTAGAGAGTGTTAATACCTGGTAAGTTAGAATTACTTAGAGTTAGGTTGTGACTTAAATTGCACTGAAGATTAAATACTTAATCGCAGGCTGATGTGTGTTGTTGTTCTGATGTCATGCTGTCCACATAACGAACATTCCCCTATAAATTATAAAGTATAAAACCCTGCTAAAAATTATCACATTTGTATGATGACATGCTAAATTTCCTTGAAATGAAAATAGCGCAGACTTGCTTCTAGAGTATGTGAATGCGTTGCACTGGTAGTGGTATATATGTTTCTCTCGATAGTCATAAGGCAATTGTCCACCATTTCTACACTGATATCGGATTCATTATTTAAAGCTCATAATGATAATGAAAATCTCATTTAGACTAGAGAGTGTTAATACATGGTAAGTTAGACTTACAGTAAGGCTTTGTACTGAAGATTACACTTAATTCCAGGCTGATGTGCATTGCTGTTCTGATGTCATGTTGTCTACATAACAAAATTCTCCTATAATGTATAAACCCTCCTAAAAGAATTACATTTGTATGATGACGGGTCGAATTTCCTTGAATGTATCATCACTTAGACGGAGAATTTTCTGATCACTAGAAAAACTCGCTGAATCACGTTTGTTTCTAGTATGCCAAAGCAATAGACACTTACTTAACAGTTGCTGGTATAGTGTGTGTATGTGTGTGTGTGTGTGTGTGTGTGTGTGTGTGTGTGTGTGTGCGTGTGTGTGTGTGTTTTTGACACAAAGTACCATACCTACACATACATGTATACATCATGTGTGTGTTTTAAACAAAGTTCCATACCTACACATTAACACATACTGTAATTTATACCATACCTACAAATACACACATTATGTAATCCAAAGCGCGGGCACGGGCACACACACACACACACACACACACACACACACACCTGTTTGTGATTGTTGCAAGCAGGGCCGTGGGGGCGGGACGTGGTGATGGGGAGTGGGCGTGGGGGCCGGGGGGGGGGGGGGGGGGGGGGGGGGGAGCATTCATACTTCAAATTTGCTCTCACCTTAAATCGTATTATATCTTCCCCATCGAGGAAAATCCGCATCATTTTCCAGTC
>JADBJO010025974.1:0-23099 GCA_016801955.1 Conus betulinus | reverse complement strand
ACAATAGTAAAGAGACTCCTGCAATCATTCTCCAGATCAAGTTTACGAAAGATCTGCGTATGGAGTGACTCAAATTTGACCCAATAAAAACTTCATCAATTATACATGGAAAATGCTTAGGATCTATTGAGTTGAAAAAACATTTCAACAGATGCACAACAACAAAAGAAAAATGAAATAGATGACCCACTACGGCACCAAAAGGAAACAAATTTCTTTCTTTGCTTTTCTGTTATTTTTTTTTTTTTTTTACAAAAAATTATGAAAAAAAAAAGAAACTTTTATTGCCAATGTACAATAACACAAACCAAAAAAGTACTCAAGAACAACCAGCTAACTGGAATTATCCACTACTTTATAAAACATCTGAATTCCATGGTCCAAAAATTCTTATTTTTGTTCGCCATTCATGATGTATTCATACATATATTTCATGAACATGTTGAACAGGTTAAGAAAACAGGAGCACATAATCATGTCACACTGAACAGTAATACACAAACACACGTAGCTACATTTGTACAGCACACACATTGACCAAATAATAAACAAAATCAATTCGTTTTTTTTTTTCTTTGCAGACAAAATCCAAACTCTGCCATTATCGACTATGTAGGCACATTATGACAGGTCTTGAAACTTTTGAATCAGCTGCATTTTGAGACTTGAAATTTAATGTGCAATAATGAATTGTGAGAATAATCATGTGAGCATTAATGCCAATTCGTTACTGAAGGAAATTTATCAAACACATTTTTTTTTTTTTATTGAATAAACTTGACTTCACCAAGTGAAATACAGACCACTTTTGTAAAACTGTTTTACTTTTTTCTCCCTCTCACATTTATTTACATAATTTTTGTGTTTAATAATGTAATTAGCTTACACAAGATCTGGGGTTTTGAGGTGGTATGTAGTACAGTGCTTAGTTTATGTTACACGTTGAATTTTTGTTCAGAGTGACACCTGAAGAACAAAATGTTTTATACAGATGATACACTGAACGACAGACTTTGAAATGACTCAGTTTATTATATGGCACAACCCTTACAAAGGCAACTCAAGAGACAAACTGAGGTGCTAGTAAATCAAAAGCTGGCATGAACATGATGACATTCATCCCACATTCCACTTGCTAAGGCTGTACACCATGGGTTGTTGGTAACATTCATTCAAAGACTACTTTAAGAATGACTGGCACACAAAACAGCTGAACTACTTCTGCTATTTATCATCACAAGCCCATACCCACACAGGTCACTTTGAAAAAGCTGTTCTTTAGGAAATGAGGGTAAGTACGTGCTGGTCTTTCAATTCTTGCATGATTCAGCATGAAGGTGGAATGGAATCAGGTGCCTTACCCTCGGTCTGTATACGCACAATAAACATTTAGACTTTTTTTCTTTTTTTTCTTTTTTCTTTTTTTTTTTTTTTCAATTTAACTTCTAATCATATTAGGCCGAATTCTGAAACAACAAGAACCTAAGAAACTAGTAACGGCAATAATAGCAAATCAAATGAAGTCTGATACAGAATATCAAAAAACTTAGGATTTCAGCAACAAGTAAACATCAGTTACTATTGACAAAGAAGAAAGCAATGGCACTTATCCGTTTTTTTTTTTCTTCTGACATGTCATTCTCACTTAAACGTAACTGCAAACTGTAACAGTTATAGCCAGACAATCCAATATCTAAACAATTTGATCCTCTTCTGTCATCTGCTGTTCGTTTTATTCCCGTAATTCTTGTCTTTAACATGTCTTAAACTGATTGAACTTTAGTAATGATGAACCAGATAGACAGAAATTAACACAATTCTTAAAACCAACAAGAGATGCACCTGATGATTAATTCCAATAATCAGATCTGATCTTGTTTTATGATGAGATTAAATTGAGCAAATAAAAATGACATCGAATCAGCTCGAAAAAAAAAAATGACGCACGGACTTGATGTCAGGAAGTAATTCAGAGCTAATCTTAAATGAATGTTTGCGAACCGTCCAGAGAAACGCGGACAAACGAGCCACAAGACAAAACACAACGCGCCTCGACCTCCCAGGTCTTCCTCGTCTTTGTTTCACCTGAGGAAGACCCAAGAGGTCGAAACGCGCCGTGCCCCGCCCCCGCGACCCGCCCGCCCACGCCTCCCGGGCGGCTCGCCGACACCCACCCAAGATTTGTTTAGATTCCGCCTGCAGTCGTTTCGCTTTGCAACTAATTCAGAGCTGTTAAGATAGCAGTCAAATTTAGCAGTAAAACTTGAGGGGTTTTTTTAATGTACGTAAAGACCAGTAATAAAACCAAGGCGCATGATCATAGTGGGATGTTTTTATATCTTACGTATTGCCGAATTATAGTGTGTGTGTGTGTGTGTGTGTGTGTGTGTGTGTGTGTGTGTGTTGTCGTCGGTTTAATGTCCTTCCTCTACAGTGATTCAGACAGTTTTATGTGCGGGTGAATAAAGTATGTAAGTGATTGAGTGTATTAATACGTTAATGATAGAATATGAACCCTCCCCCCCCCCCCCCCCCCCCCCCCCCCCCTTATCCCTCTTCCATTTAATCAAAACAAATGTAACTGAGTAGAGATAAGATCTAAAGATAAAGGCCAACTGAACTACTTAACAAACATTTGCAAACTGACTCAAGAATACAAGAACTGTTCAAAATACGTGGTAAAGGTAAAGAAGTCGATCCATCAGTGTAACCATCAATACCCGAATTTGTAAAGAGTTCTCTTGCTCTTGGGCATTGAGTTAGTAAATGACTGATACTTAAGGTTTCCCCACAATACATTTAACGTTATGACAATATTTTTTTTTTATGCATGTTCTTTTCTTTATTAAAGAAAGTAACGAAAATAAAAAAAGCTTCATTGTACAATTTTTTTTGGGGGGGTCTTTGACATCACATTTTTTGTTTGCATTGGCAATTATATTTTACAGCAGTGATTCAAACCCATAAATTATACAAACATAATGACAGTGGTTTACCGTTTGGCTTTGCCACCATTAACAGACACCTGAACATGTTGCTATAATTTTTTTTTCAGTAGAGAGAAATTATATGAATAGATAAAGCAATAAATGGGGGGGAAAAAAATGCTCACTGCCCAAACCTCCCCTGGCTGGTTCAGTTCCTACTCTCGTGCATACGAGAGGAGAAAAATGTGCCATGAAAATAAACTTTACAGACTAGGGCCTCTTCCTCAGCCAGGAAGAAGCAAACCTGCAGAGAGAGAGAGAGAGAGAGAGAGAGAGAGAGAGAGAGAGAGAGAGAGAGAAGAGAGAGAGAGAAGCCCAAAATCTGTTACAACACCATCTTTGTATCCAAACAAGATCAGTTCCTCTGACAGAACTGAATTGTCACAGTGTTCACATTTTGTGGTCAGAACCTGCATTAGATCAAGCCAGAATTTCTGTACACTTCCATCTCTTTCTGTTTTTGGTTTGTTTGTTTGTTTTGTTTGTTTTCTTTTCTTTTTTGGTTTTTGGTTTTTGTTTTGTTTTTTTTTCCCTTTCAAAACTCTAATCATTTCAGATTTTGTTGTTGTTCTTTATCTTTTTCTTATATATATATATATATATATATATATATATATATATATATATATATATATATATATAACGACTGCACCAGCAAGAAACAGCGCTGTAGGTTTTATCACTTACATTTTAATCAAAGGTTTAACATATATATATATATATATATATATATATATATATATATTTTTTTTTTTTTTTTTTTTTTTCCTTCTAGCGGTTTCTGTTTCCCCCCACCCTCCCTCCTCTCTCTCTCTCTCTCTCTCTCTCTCTCTCTCTCTCTCTCTCTCTCTCTCTCTCTCTCTCTCTCTCTCTGCCCTGTCCATACATTGTTGGACATAGTTTGCTAATGTATCACCTTCAAAGCCTAAACGTTCGGCCTGTCATACATATTCATCAAAATTTTCCATCATGAATAGTTACCAAACAAAAGCAAGAAACAATGACTAAATATGACTAAAATCAGGCGATGTGTTATGTTATATACGTTTCAAAACAAAAAAAAAAATAAAACACCTTGTTACAGTATGTACAAATAAAGAATTTAAACGCCAGTATAAACAGGAAAGTAATATAGGCTTACAAAAGAAAAGCATTAATAAGAATTGACAATGTGATCTTTCCAAAAGAGATTTTCACCAATCTTCTTTCCCAACAGGAAAAAGACAGCTGAAAAAAATAAAATCCAATACTAATAGCTCTTTTGTTTCCCCAGTGAAAAGAGAACAGGCAAAATATAAAGTTTTTTTTTTTTTTAACCTGGAAATCAGTTCTTTATAATGTTTAAGTTCTTAACTGTTCTTATTGTACTTGCTACTTTCTTACTTAGCTTCTTGGAAAAAAACAAAATAGGTGAGTTCACAAAGCAAAGGAATCGCCTTAAAGAATAAGTCAATATAATGTTACAAAACAATTGAATCAATGAACAATTAAAAACAGGGGGAGAAAAACGTACACCAACAGAAATCTACCTAAAAGATGACAATGATGAGAAGAAGCTAGATAGGAGCCTATTGAAGAGAAGGTTTGGAGATTTGTTGTAAAGGGGGTGAAAAGGAAATGAAAGAACAGACAGGCCCGTATAGATAGGGGAAATCAGAAAAAAAGAAAGAGACCCTCAGACAGCACCCTAATTGCAACTGTCTCCCGTAAAGCTGGAGACAGGGAAAATATTCAAATAATAATACACACAATATACTAACAATACAGCGCAATAAATAAACAACAAACCCCCCCCCCCCCCCCCCCCCAAAAAAAAAAAAAAAAAAAAAAAAAAAATAATGAAATGAAGAAAAAGATGTTTATTTGGGATGAGCGGACATCAACTCCACCACCTACACTAGTTGAGTGACGGAGGTGAAGTCGATCCCACAGTCAGAGGGGTAAGGGGAAAAATCCAAATGAAACGATAGAAAAGGGAAACACATAGATATTAATGAGAGATGGAGGGACTGTCGACTCCCCGACGCCATGCCCCCTGCTAAATCGGGGCAGGAAGAGGCTGGGGCTAACAGTCCTGGGGAAGGGGACAAAAAAACAATCTAATGCTCTAGGGGAACGACAGCAGCTCCTCAACGCCCTGCCACCTTGCTGCCAGGTACGAGCAAGAGGAGGTTGAGGCTATCGGTCATGAGGTGGGAAAGGGTCAAAAGGAAATGCTACTAAAAAAAAAGAAATAAAGAAAAATAATAAAAACAAACAAACCCCCCAAAAATAAAAAAACTTAAAACAGTAGAGCAACCAAAAGGAATCTCAAACACCTGTAAACACACATACAAAAAGAAATGAAAAATAAAAACTGCACACAGTAATCAAACAATCTATAATACTTTCTTTCCTTTGCACCAATCAGAAATCTTTTTTTTTCCTTGGAGCGGGAGTATGAAGAAAAAAACCTAGTCCTAAGTCAGGGTCACCACTGTCACACTGTGCACAAATGCATGCACGCACTCAGCTCAGCACTCACTCTGTGTACATGCAGTCGCTCCAAACAACCGGGAGGCGCACTTAAATATCTCTTCTTCTCCCCCTCCTCTCTAGGGAACAATTTGCTAACTGATAATCAACTTCACCAGCTTATACAACAGTTTTTCTAAGAATTATTTTCTATGCCTTCTCTCCAGTGGAGGTACAATCATTCCACAGATCCACTAGCTGGGACCAAATTTCATCTCATTATACATAGTAATTCACAAGTAGATCTTTTACCTGTTTCTCATCCTCACTGGAGAAAAAAAAAAATTATACATTTTCCAAAGAAGAATCGAAGATGGCTTATAATACAGGGACAATATCTGCGTTCCGACCCAGGGGGACAATAAAAAATCATAGTGAGTCGACATGACAGACGCTTTCAAAGTTCTCTCACGACTGCCGCAGTCGTTGTCCTCTTCAACTAGGTTCTCCAACTCTGGAGACAGTTAGGTGCTGCCACACACACACACACACACACACACACACACACACACACACATCTCTCTCTCTCTCTCTCTCTCTCTCTCTCTCTCTCTCTCTCTCTCTCTCTCTCTCTCTCTCTCTCTCTCTCTCTCTCTATATATATATATATATATATATAAAAACTATATGTATATGTATATAATTGAATACATAAGTAACTACACACATGCGTACATACGTACATACACGCATGCAGACGTACAAACAAACACTCATACATACATACATACATACATACATACATACATACATACATGCATATATGAAAAATGAATTTTTACCTTGTAACACATGACTAAAAAGGAAAAAGTCTTGATGATTCACTCGTAGAAGGCTTTTTTTTTCTTTTTGTCTGTGAATCAGATGACTAATAATGTGTACATTTGTAATCAAAGTTACTTGAGAGAGAGAGAGAGAGAGAGAGAGAGAGAGAGAGAGAGAGAGAGAGAGAGAGAGAGAAGAGAGAGAGAGACAGAGAGAGAGAGAGAGAGAGAGACAGAGAGAGAGAGAGAGAGAGAGAGAGAGAGAGAGAGAGAGAGAGAGAGAGAGAGAGAGAGAGAGAGAGAGAGAGAGAGAGAGAGAGAGAGAGAGAGACTAGTGCAGGCTTACCAGGAGGCAGGAATAAACTTGCAAAATTAAAAACAAAAGACCTGGATGTTTCCACAGAGGCTGAGTACAACCTGCAGAGAATAAATGGTGGTAAGTGTATGTGTCAGCATGACAAACAGTTTCAAAGAAATGCTGTTTTCACCATTTACTCACAGACACACACACGCATGCACGCATGCATGCACGCACGCACGCGCGCGCACACACACACACACACACACACACACACACACACACACACACACCACATATATATATATATATATATATATATATATATATATATATATATATATATATATATATATATATATATACACACTCACACACTCACATGGAATCATGAACTGAATGCAACAGAAACTGACACAGCTCAGCACCGTGTCCCTCTGGTAACAAGGTCTGGGAAGACCAGTCTGAATGGACAGACACAGCAGAATACAGCAGACACAATCACCACCAGCATTGCTGAAGCACAGAATACGTCCTTAAGACTTTCTGGTTGGACTGCCTGTCTGGAAGACCCAGTCGTGAAAGAATTCACTCTTAACGGGTCATCAGGTCAGCTCCATGCTTTCAGTCCTGCTGGAGGTCACAGATGGGAGTGTCAGTTTATACTCAGTGTACACTCTGACTATGTCGTGCGTTTCCAGATAAACGAATGCAGAAGCAGTGCTGTGGTCAGATATTCAGAACATTACAGTACCATCAGAGAAAACCAGAATAAGGCAGTGTGCATTCGAAGGTACCCTGTCCACTACAGCATGACAGACACTGTCATGCTGAAGGTGGGGATGTGTTATAGAAATTATGGATATTGGTATCGTGGTATCTGTGGAGAGGCGTCCATCTCATTGTCCTTTTCTGCCGTTAAGCGGTCTGAAAGGCGGCATCTGGAACTGCAACGCATTGATTTGTCTTTGACTGCTGGTGAGTTGATAATCTGAGTGATGGCTACAAGCAGCCCCTCCTCTCTCTCTCTCTCTCTCTCTCTCTCTCTCTCTCTCTCTCTCTCTCTCTCTCTCTCCATTTTTGTCTCTGTCTGTCTCTGTCTGTCTGTCTGTCTCTCTCTCTCTCTCTCTCTCTCTTTCTCTCTCTCTCTTCTCTCTCTGTCAAAAATCCAAACTCTCTCTCTCTCTCTCTCGCTCGCTCGCTCGCTCGCCTGCTCTGAGAGGTGAGCTGATATCATGAAGCTGTAAAGTCCTGTTAATATCTTGTGTGGCATTTTTATTTTTAATTAACACTTTCTAGTCAGTGCGAATCAGTAATACATTAGTACCAATCAATTAATGAAGACGGACTGGTCATGCCGGTGTCAAATTTATTGTATAGAAGTGTTTGTGGCCAGTTTTACTGGTGTTTTCAAGTTTTCATGCAGGAAACGTCTGAGGCGATCGTGCGTGCACGGGTTAGCAATATGAAAGTGTGCTGGCCACTGAACTTTGTTCGGACTGCTCATCTCTTTTTCACCGTTTTGAAAGTGTCGTGTGCTTTCATCGACAGTGATCAGAAGTCGGTCATGTCATCTGTCACTCAGGACAATTGCCGGACTGCCCCCTCCGATCTTTCTTCAACAGGTGCTTCTCTCAACTCTACTGGCTACATATGCTAGCCACCAGTCTCAGATTCACAGTGCGGAAACAAGTCCCATTGTCTTTTCAAACTAGAGAGAGCGTGTCCTCCGAGACAAAGAGGAGTCCTAATGGAACTCTTGCCATTTGTTTCATAGTTTTCTTGTCTGTGGTGACATTGAATCAAACCCTGAACCAGCTACGAGTGCTGAGGGGAATGAGTATACTGATCACACAATGGCAGTGCATGTTCTCACCCCACCAAACCCTACTACTCTATATTTTACCCCAATGTCTCAACCCTACCATTTGTCTGTTCCCCCTCCTCACCCTTTCCCTCCTGTCCCTGCAGGTTCCCTGCTCCCTTTCCTACCCGACATGTGATGGATGCAAAGCATTGTGAACCACCTCAGCAATCAATGGACTGCTTGGTGGACAACATGAAGAAGCAACTGCAGGAGGTGAACCAGACACAGTTAGCTCTAACGAAAGTGATTGACAATCTGAGGGAATGCTGTCAAACTTTAATGACTGAGAAATACCAGCCTAAGGCAGATGTTGACTGGGTATATGGCAAATGTAAACAGCTGGAACAAGAAGAAAACCAGCAACTCTATAATGAGCAGAGGCCTTCTTCTGACACAGCAAACAGTCTGAATGACGAAGTGGAAGAACTGAAGGCCCACTCCAAAAGCAACAACGTCCGTTCCTTCAGTGTCTACGAGAGCTCTCGTGAAGATAAAAAGACGTGCTGCGAAAAAGTCATCAAGCTTTTGAATAGGCTTTATACAAACAAAACATGGACTATTGCTGACACAGAGTGTGCCTACCGACTTGGCCAGAGGCAACACAATCAAAACCATCACGCGCATTCTGCTGGTACGTCTCCACACTTTCCCTGACAAACTCATCCTTCTGGAAGACAAGGGGAAAAGAAAACAGATAGCAGATGAACTTGGTGTCTGTATTGCCTCTGATCTGACCACCCAACAACACAGAGCAATACAGCAACACATGCTGAATGGGAGACATGCGTATTTCCACAATGGACGTCTGCAGATCAGAAGTCGTCGTCCTGGTGGACCACACCATCAGAGATCGGCCCACAGGACTGACTTGTCTGTATGACCCAAGCATTAGGTCATACTTGCGTACGTTTGATTTTGTCTTTCTTTCTGAAATTTTCTCTGCAAAATTTCCAAATTTTCTTTGTCTTTCTTTCTGAAATTTTCTCTTCAAAATTTCCAAATTTTCTTTTCCCAGATAATAACGTCTTTCTTTCACCTCCAATCAGACTGACAAGCTCTGTTACAGCAAGACTATCTGGAGGTGTTGCAATGCTTGTAAGAATACGGTTGAAAAATATTATATCTCTGATTCATGTTGAGTTTGGCAACTGTATCGTACTTAAATTGTGTAAAACACATACCGGTTTAAAGATGGACTGTATCTTGCTTGGTATGTATTTGCCTCTATCTCAGACACGTATTATAATGATATTGATATTTACAGTGGCGTGTCTTTGCTTGAACAATGTGAGTTAGATACCTTTGAAATTACTGGTGATCTTCCTGTTTTGATATGTAGTGACTTGGACACAAGAACTGGTGGAAAAAAAATGGGCGAGATGTTCTGCTTTTCGACATCGATCCTGATTTTTTTTTTTTTTTTTTTTTTTTTTTTTTTTTTTTTTTTTGACGATTGTCTCCATATACGGTCATCTAAAGATTCCACTGTTCACCAGTTCGGAAAATATTCACTGGACGTCTGTGACCAATTTAATTTTGTATATTGAATGGTTTGTTATCTGGTGATGAATGGGGCTTTTACTTACATAGCTCACAATGGAGCAAGTATCATTTACTATTTTATTCTGTCTAGATGTATCCTGGACCTTGGACTCAGCATTTAGGTTTCTCCTAGAGTGGACACCAAACATATGCCTTTTGAGTTGAAACTAACTTATATCCACCAAATGAAACTGCTCTGAGTTCTAGCAGACAAACAATAGTAAAATATATTAGAATGTTGAGAACAGTTCCGAGTTTAAATCTAAGTTTTACTCAGAAGAAGTATTGCCACTGATGGTAAGCGCATTTGGCTTGATTGACATCGATATCAATGATGCCTTGATAAAATTTAATGAAGCTATGCATAAAGCAGGCTCAGTTATGCAAAAAACAGATCACGTTGGGCGACAAAAAATAATGCGTGGTTTGAAGGTGAATGTTGGATCAAACGTCGTTTTCTGAGACAAATTCAATTGAAGTTCAAAACATCTCAAAAGTCGCCAGAAAAGGCTAAAGAAGACAGAATACAAGATATAAATCAATGGAAAGAATATAAACATGTTCTTGTAGAGAAAAAAAGAGAAACACAAAGAAACAGTTCTTAAAGCACTTCACTCAAGTTCTAAAGAACCAAGCATTTTTTTTTAAATGGTCAGACCTTTAACGAAGAAAGAATTCACACAAAGCAGCATTACTCCAGATCTATGGAATAAACACTTTAGGGATTTGTTTTCTGCCAGTGTCAATGATCACAATTTGGAGGAAAAACCACGTGGGCGTGGATACAAATGATGATAGTTCTGTAGTGATTGAAAATCTAAATTGTGATATTACAGAAGACGAAATCCTTGTCGAGATTGACAACAGCTATAAATACATGTTAATTAATCGATCAATCAATCAATCGATCGATCGATTGATTGATTGGTTGATTGGTTGATTGGTTGATTAATCGATCGATTGATTGATTATCGGTTGATTAATTAATTAAGTCATTAATTCATCCATCCATCCTGAGGGTCTGAGGGATTGCCCTGGAGTATTCCACTGACAACATATTATATTCATATGGAAAAATGATCACTGTACTTAAACTCTCTGTGAAAGACCTTTTAGGAGGTGAACAATTCATTGACAACAGTTGTTTTAATTCCACATATTTTTTACTGTCGGTAGTAAGCAGATGTGGGAAGGACATGGATTCTCTGAACAATTTCAGACATGTGGTGTCATCATCTAGAGAACCCACATCTGGACTAGTGGTCCGATCATCCCAGAATACCAAGCATATCCCATCTTCTGTGCCACCTCAGTTGCTCTACTGTCTGGCATTCACTGTGGCTTCCCACTGTCACAGAGTGGGTTAACTGAGTTTAATCTAGATCTATTTGCAAAGCAAAGCAACTGCAGGCGGAAATCTACACAAATTTGAAACATTGTTGCAACAGCTCTGTCCCAAAACGTTGAAAAAACGAATCACAAGACAAAACATGACGTGTTTCGAACTCTTAGGTCTTTTTCAGGCAAAATACACAACACTCAGGATGCTGGAAATGAACGCGCAATCACATATCTTCACCCAATTTGGCGCAAGATTGGCGTTTAACGAAAACAGTTTGAACACGTGCATTCTATAACTGTCATCTTTCCAACAAATTCAGCTTCAAATTCGATGGTGCTTGTTGAAATTATCTAAATGCTCCGCATCTTGTGAACATTAGCCAAATTAAAGTTTGCGACATTGACAATTATTAGTTCGAACTTTCCTTTTTCTCTGAATTCATCTCTAACAATACATTATTTACATTGCTTTGCTTCACACATGGCACCCGTTTCATTCCGTATCTTTCAGTCGCAGCCATGGCACTAGCAATCCACAAGGAGAGTAAACGCCAAGTCGTCATCAGGCACCCAACCAGAGGAGACACTGCACTGCTGTCGAAGCTTTTTTGTTGGTGGTCAGAAGTGTCTGCCTTGATTGTAACGTTGTGTGAATCAGCTTGCTTGCGCGCACCATATATATTTCTTTCGTTCTTTAATTTTTACTTGCAAGGCGCACTCGTGTTCTTCTCATCGTAGGCGAGGCGATTGTGTGGACGTAATTTTCTTTCTTTTTCCTTGTTTTTTTTTTCTTTCATTCTGCATCGTGTTGTTCCGAATCTAGAACTTAAGAACTCTTTCACCATAGTGACTGCTTAAGCTAACCTGCTGCCAGACTGTTGCAATCATCGAAAAGAATCAGTATCATATCATGCTTTCTTGCCAGCTTTGTTTAGATATCAATCTGTATGTTCGCACCTGTAAATACAATCGTTAAACTTATAAACAGAAATGAAAACTATTTTGTTCTATCAACGTGACGTAAGTTACTGTATCTAAATCAACATATTTCGTCCTATTGAGAGCTGTTGCATATACCTGGAACAGTTTAGAGATTTGCGATCAGACATCAAGACCTAGTTACTGGTGCTGTTAGTATTTCCCTAGTTTTACATATATATCCATACTTGGTATCAAAACTAAAAAGTTATAAATCTAATTGTCAATTTCTGGGAACCTGCTTGAACCGTGATGTCACGCCAAAAGGTATGAGATTGCTTTCCCCTTCTCTGCTCTTTCCCCAAATGGCAACTTAACACAGAAAATACAGACTCTGCAGAGGTCAGCAAAGAGTCTTGATCTGCCTCCCTTTTCCTAAGGTGTCTGCCATTCCTAAAACAGCAACAACAACAACACCACCATGCATAACAACAACAGCAACAACAACAGCAATGAAAAAAATAGCAATTCATCCTTGTTCACTTTTTCTGCAAACGAAGGCGCAAAAGAAACGTTGAAAATGTATAAAACAGTCCATTAGATTTACCTTCTGAATTAATCCAAATAAAGGACAAGTACAAACAGAAGCAGAATTTTAGAACAAAAAGAAGAGAGAGAGAGAGAGAAAAAAGACTACTTTACCATCGTTCCAAAGGCACTTTGTTAGACTGGTTTATATACTAAGGCTGAATTCTTGGAACACTAAATATTCTCATGGCATTACTTGTGTCTGCAGAGAAAACATTTCTGTGTATCATCTTTCGTTTGGTCAGTATTGACCTCGCTATATCAGGAGAAAAGTATTTAGATGAATGAGTTTGATAATGTCAATACTGTTTTATATGTTTCATATGTTGTTGAAATTGCCATGACTATTTTGGAGTCACAGGGTGCAATGTTTTCATAAAGATCAACAGTTTTGTTTACCACCAGGGTATTCCCTTATGTAAATATGCATATATCAGATGTGGGTTTGAAAGTACTAACATGAATGATAATTGAAGTTGGAGGTTTCTTTTTCCCTGTTTCTTTTCCTTTTCTCCTATGTAGGTGTCTAATATCATCTGGCGATTAAAAGACATTCAACAAACCACTAAAGTGAACTGAATTGATCACTTTTGTTAACTTACTAAAAGTCTCGTAACATTATTACTCAGCACAAAACTATCTCAAAGCAATGCTGCAGCTCTACCGACCAAAGTCTGCTTTCTCACAATCAATGTCTACTACACAAATACTGCAGAGCACTGACTTGAGTCAATTTGCATACTCATCCTCACGCACTCCACCTGAGTAACTTAAACTTCATACTTCTCATGGCCCAGCGTTTCTCTTCCTCATCACTAAAGTGACTGTCACATAATTCGAACACCCAAACCTCATTGTATACACTTGGGGACGTGTTTGTCGATGTGATCCCTTTCCCATCAATTTGCATCTGTACAGTTCCATTCTACCTCATTACAGCCCTTTCAAAGTTGAATTTGTCTCGCCAGATTTAATTCGTTAATTTTTTCCTGCCATCATGAACAATCCATAGCCGGAATGATGGGGTTCCATCACCTATATTTCTTGCACGCTGGACACATCAGTGCTTTCCTCCAAGCCCACATCACTGCACAGTGTCGTAAACGTCTACTTAAATGTAGCACTACCAGCATTTTTGGGAAGGGGGTTGGGGAGGGGAGGAAGCCTGCCTATGCAAACTTGGATTCTCAACACTTGAACTGGAAACGTGAAGGTTAAATGCATACAACTTAATGCAGCCAGAACCTAAATATGCCGATATGACAGAACATCCATCGACGCCTATTCTCCTGAATGTCCCTCCCTTTAGTGTTGTCTGCTTGCATTTGAAAACATAGCTTGTAACTGAATGTCCTGTTGAATTCATGGCTGGTGTGTTGAAATAACTATGAAATTATGTGGTGGTGCAGGATATATACAGTCGCCAGGATTTGATGGGCCACCTTCATGTTCACAAATAGTACAGAGCTGTATTACTCTTACCAGACCACCTGACCACATCATCTTCCTGAGCCCTGTCAGATGGAAGAAAGATGGCCGGAGATCTATCAAGACTTTCCTTGGTCCATGTGTGGCTCGAGGCAGTGTTGTCTGACACAGCCACAAACACACTCTTACCCTTTGTTACTTTTTCCTGATGACTTTGGTGATGAAGCAAGCAATGAATCCCATGTCTCTTTGTTTACTTACGAAAACTATACTGTTTTTACAGCCCGTGTATTACTGTCCATTTAAACTACGCTTCTCTTTCCTGGTGGAGAACTGGAAACCTCGTCGAGTGCCAGGGCTCAACCTGTGGAATTGTTCTCAGTCGGTATGGCCCGACCTGTATAGACATTTTCCATGTGATTTCAAACCTCAGTGTGCGGAACAGGAAGACGAGTACCATTGTCCCTACACCTCTGACAGGTGTGGACCAGGCAAGGTGGTGAGGCAGAAACAACATTCTGTGTGCGACAGTCTTTTTTAACGTTTTTCTTTCTTTACTCATTCCCTCTTCCATTCCACAGTTCCTTCTTTCTCTCTTCTCCATTCTTCCATCAATATGATATTTCTCTTTGCTGTACATTTCCAGATGCAAATTACCACACGTTGTTTTGTTATTAATCATATTTATGCATGTTGGAAAATATTGTAGGAAATAAACGGTGAAACATATAAGAAATGATTTTTTTTTGGTATAAATGTGTTTGATAGTTCAATGTATGTCGAGGAAATGTATGTCGAGGACCCTTACACACAACACACCCACACACCCCCCCACCCCCCCTTTACACACACACACACACACACACACACACACACACACACACACACACACAAAAACAAAAATCCAAGTGAAACTAAAAACCCCCATCCACCCAGCAATCCAAGATATCAGTATGGATAATTATAATCTACGCATTCACTAAGCACAATTCTCTCGGTTCTTACAAACTACAAGCACATGATGACAAACAAAACACACTGCTTACTCCACTCACACCCCCACCCCACCCCATCCCCACCCACCCACATCCCACACTTTCTTCTTCCGATTTAATGATACTTTAATAATATACACGTACAACTTGTAATAATGAAGTACTATTTTCGCCATGTGGTACCACGTGATAGCTGTTGTACACGATACATAACATAATATTATTTCACTGCAATCATGCTTCGAAATACAGATTTATATAGACTTAAGCATTTCCTAGCTGAGTACACACCAGCACTGAAATCCCATCCATCTTTGTCTTCCTATTTCTTCAACAATCAATATAAAGTTTATATTATAGGCTCTTGAACCCACTACCAATATGACATCACTACACCACAGCCGCGCCCCACCGACCAACCAACAAGTCAGCCTACCAGCTAAGTTACCAACTGGCCAATGGGACCTCGCCATGACATTGCGATGCAAGACAAGCAGTGGTCTACATGTTACAATCAACATTCAATGATATTTGAATACCATATGAAATTATCCACACATCCTAAACATATCATGTCATATGTCATATCCACATATTAAATCCAGGTGTCTTAAGATTTTTATTATCAGTTCCTTATTGATTAAAAACTAGTGTTACATTTTAGAAGATTCACTTCTACAGTTGCAATGCATTTTTCAAGATTATATCTTCTCTTTTGTATTTTGAGAAATACTGTTATTGAAGGCTTACATTGTTTATTTTACAGCTAAAAATGTAGTGTTTGGCTATCAGTATTATAAGATCGACTGTTGTATCAGTTGTCAAACTGTCATCTGCTCCAAACATTATCGCGTTTTTTCAGTTGGAGACGATTATTCGCTATTAAACACTTTCCTTTTATCGATTCTTGGATTGATTTCCATAATTCATTGACATGCATGCGTCACCATGACATATGTTCAGTGCTGTCTTTTTCTCCTTTACAGAAACTACAGTTATAACTTTCTACTATTCCCGTTTGTTTGGAACTACATTGTCACGCCACCAGTCTAGCTCAGATTATCTAGGGGTTCTAGCTGGCGCAACACTAACTTCAATTAAGTTTGCTTGCCTCAACCTGGCAACTGTACTAATAGCCAACTTTTCCACATTACCAACAACACATGGTTCATCTTGTCAACAAATACAACAACAAATAAAACAAAACCGAACAAAATAGACCAGCCTGATTAACAATTCAACATTTTTTTTTCAGATAACTTCTTTCCTCATTTAAAAAAAAAAAAAAAAAACAACTACCTCCACACATACCTCAACTCTAAACTCTAGTAATAATCACCCCAGTGTCCTTTATTTTCAAGTCCAACTGACAACCTAGATCAGAGCCTCTGCTTCAGGCTCACTCATCACAGCCACTGGCATATTGGGTTGGGGGAAGTCTAAATAGTTGTATACATCTGCTGGCATAAATGTCCCTCAAGTAGAATGGAGTGTCCAGAGCTGTCTCAGCCCAGTCCCTCAGATACCCTGGTAGCCAACTGCTGACAATAAACTGTCTCTGCTCAGCTGCCAGCCAAAAGGCGAAAGTCAAGAAGTCCTGGCTGCAGGGCTTCCAGTCCAGAGGCAGTCCTCCCCCAAAGACTCCGCAGAAACAGTCACTCCAAGTCCTGCTGGATCTGGACAAGAGTATCTTGGTTTACCCCTCTTGTCACAGAATCCCCCCCCCGTCCCCCTTCCCCGTGTCAGAGTCTCAACTCGGTGGCTCAGACAGAAACCAAATGCACAGGGAATGTTCTCTCCCACACACAAACAAAATAAATTTACAAAATGCCTCAAAATAATTCACATTTTATTTCTATACTCCAACCCCTCCTTCCATCAATAAACACTAGCCAAACTTAACTATACCAAGGCAAATTATACTTCAGCACCTATATTTCCTCACTCAATCCAAAAATTCACATACTAGCAACAAAAAAAAACCAAAAAAAAAAACACCCTTCCCTACCAGTCTCTCCCAAGAAACATAACACCTCCACAAAAACGTGTCCCACTTAGTTTCGGAATCTCGGCACTGAACAACCAACAGTGCTCCAGACACCAGAGATTCCACACCCTGAGTAAAATCCAACATGGACCAACATCCACTTGCACATTCAAACAACAGCTCTGTCAGACTGAGAGTGCCCCCCCAAACCCTCTGACTCAAGTAGTCATTCCAAAAGACTAAACCGTCTCCCAAGAATAGGGGAAATATCAATTTACTTAAGTAACAAAACGTTATTCTCAAATGAAATAATCCTTTCAACACACAAGTTGTCCCCCTATGCAAATTATCATAATGGGACATGCCAACCAACATTTGTCTACATCACAAGTCCACACTAACTAACCAATAAAAACACTAACAATTTATAACTAACCAAAACAACACGAACATACATTCAACAACTCAAATAATCTAAAACAATCATTCACTAGCCAACCTAAAAATTGACAGTCATCAAAAAAAAAAAAAAAATCTTTTTAATCAACAATCAACAGTCGACGGGTCAAGTGACAATCGAGGATTTGATCAAGGGAAATAAACGTGACTCAGAAGCCCCTCAGCCCAGAAAGAGTTGCTTCCCATAAACCATTTTCTTCATGACAATTCGCATCTTGCTCAAGAAACAGTTTCATTCAGTAACCTGGCGAAAAAGTCCCCTGGCTCACCACCTAATTTACCTGACTCAGGAAATCAGCTCCAACATTCTCTTTTCCAAGAATCATTTGGACCATGAAAGAATATGGTTGCAACAACAAAACCCATCTCATCAGCCAGCTATTAGTATTGTTGGCTTTCTGCAGAAAAGCCAGAGGTTGGTGGTCAGTTTACAGGTAGAAATGCTTCCCATACAGGTAGGGTTCAAACTTTTCCACAGCCCACACCACTGCTAGACACTCCAGCTCTACAGTGTGGCATAATTCCTTTCAACTGGGACCAGCTTCTGACTAGCATAATGCACTGGTTTGCTACAACCCTTCCCTTCCTGGAGTAGGACTGCCCCAAGCCCTTTGGGTCAAACATCAGTTCGCAACACGAAATGTGCCCCCGGATCAGGAAGTCGGACAACTGGTTCACCACAAAGCCAGTCTTTCAGAGTCCTGAAAGCCTTTTCACAGCTCTCACTCCACTGGACATGGTTTGGACAACCTTTCTTTGTAAGATCAGCAGAGGAGCAGCCAGTCTAGATAAAAATTGGCACAAATCTCCGGTAGTACCCTGCCAGCCCTAGAAAGGAATGCACTCGCTTCTTCGTAGAAGGCCTAGGAGCTTCACTAATCCTTTCCATCTTCTCTTCCATGGGACGCGTCCCCCCACCCCCCTCCCCCCCACTCCACACAGTGCCCATGAAACTCCAGCTCCCCAAAGCTGATGAAACACTTGGAAGGTCGGTCTGACAAGTTCATCTTATCCAGCCTTCTGAACAGGCCCCTAGAGCTTCCACATGCTGCTGTCATGTTTCCATGGCAATGATGATATCATCCGGGGAATTGTGTACGTCTTTCCGCTCCAATGGATTCAACAGCCATCTCATCATTCGGCTGAAGACAGCCACTGCATTCTGAAGGCCAAAAGGCATCACGGCCCTCTGGAACCGTCCAAGTGGGAAGAGAACGCCATCTTTCTTTTATCTTCATCCTGATTTGCACTTGCCAGTACCCTTTCAACAAGTCTATTTTTGACAAGAGCTTTGCCTTGCTGAGGCGACTGAACAGATATTCGGTATCTGGTAAAGGCTCTCTATCGAACTCCGTCACCTGGTTCAACTTCCGATAATCAACACAAAAACGGACTGACCCATCTTTTTGGCCACCAACACAACTGGCGAGCTGTAAAGCGAGCTTGCTGGTTCGATAACGCCCAACCTAAGCATGTCCTTTACCTCTTTCTGTACCACATCTTGTTTGGCATGAGGGAGAAGGTGTTGTTTGACCCTTACTGGTGTAGCCTCATTCATCGGCAACTCGCCTTCCGCCAGCTCTGTGCGCAAGGAAAGATCAGTCACCACTCTGGATTTGCTTTTCAGAATCTGCAAAGCCAGTTCACGTTGTTAGTCTGACAAAGCAGGTCCAAAATACACATCAGCCGCAGATTCTTCACTGCACAGTGGACACAACGGAATCCCTCAGCCTTCCCCGCAAGAACCTTCCCCCATCACTACTGCAACATGGGCAGTAAAACAAGAACCCTCTTCTTTTCTCTCATGGTACTGTTTCAGTAGATTGACATGATAGAGTCTCACATTGCCACCCACATTTACTCTGTAATCAGCTTCATCAACCTTTTTTGACCACTTCTAACAGCCCTTGCCTGCTCGCTTGAAGCTTGTTGTGTTTGGCTGACAACAACAACAAAAACCTTGCTTCCTGGTTGGAATGAGCGTGACTATGCCTTGAGATTGAAATACTTGGCATGGCAGCCTGATGTCTTTTTCAGATTCTGTCGCGCCACTGCACAAGTCTTTTCCAGCCGGTTTCTTAGATCGACCACATACTGTGCCGTGGTCTTCACATCTTCTGATGCCTCTTATCTGTCCATGCCCGCTTCAAAACAGCAAGGGGACCCCGAACTGTCTGCCCATACAAAAGTTAAACGGGCAAAACCCCCAGACTCTCCTGTGGTGCTTGTCGATAAGCAAACAGGAGGGCAGGCAAAAATATGTCCCAGAGTCTGGGCTGTTCCTGCCACAGCTTCTTCAGCATGGACTTGAGAGTGCCATCGAAGCGCTCTACCAACCTGGTGCACTGGGCATCGTAGGGAGTGGTGGTCAGGCCCTTGATTGACATCAGTCTGTTTACCTGGGCCATGACTTCACTGGTAAACTGAGTTACATATAATTGTATTTAGGAAGGGAGGATATCTTGCGGCGAGAGAAAAAGATGGACATACAATGGATCCTTAATGCCTGTTGTTAATGTATAATAAATATCTTGGTATCTACTTCTCCACGCGTTTGAGTTTTGCATTTGCTTGCAAGGATTTAGCTAGTAGGGCAAAAAGTGCATTATTGTGTCTTATGAAAAAACTGTCATTGCTAAATAACGATTCCCTTACTTTGATTTTGAAACTATATTGATTGCCAAATTCAACCAGTGATACAGTATGGGGCTGAAATATGGGGCCTTGATGCTGCTGCTGTGCACTGTGAAAAAATCCATCTTTTGCTCTAAAGAAGTTTCTGGGGGTATCGTTGCAAACGCCGAATGATTTGGTATATGGCGAAACGTCTAGATATCCCATGTATTTGAATTCTGTTGTAAAATGTGTACAATATTGATTAAAAATTGTTCAGATGGAGGATCACAGATTGCCACTCAAAGCGTATAGAATGTTGTTAGACTTGGATAATAGAGGAAAGAAAAAACTGGGTGACAAATGTGCGGATGAAAATTGTATGCGTATGGTTTCGGTTTGTATGGATGAACCAAGGTGTGGTGATATGAATGTTTTTATTCGGGTATTCCGAGAAAGATTAATTGATTGTAGTTGGCAAAATTGGAATTCACATGTGCAGAACAGTACCAGATTTGATTTTTATAGAGCGTTTAGTCATTTACGCTGTATACCTGTTTATATGTCACAATGAAAATAGACAAACATATAAAACGTATCGTGACTAAGTTCAGATTTGGTGTGTCTGATATTGCTTCTCGTTATTTCCGCTACAGGCAGTCACGTCATAGAAGTCTGATTTGTCCATTGTGTCGAAATTCGAAAGAAGATGAAATCCATTTTGTATTAACTTGTCCAGTATTACAAGACCTCAGAGATCAATTCCTACCACAAAAATATTTCAAGAATCCTTTTTTTTTTTTTTCAAATTAGTCTTGTTAATGTCATCATCAAATGAGAGTACTGTTAAGCAGTTAGCTATTATCTATATAAAGCGTTCCAGAGACGAAGTATTTATGTAACATGATCAAGTCAGTGTTAGTATGCGACATGAATCACAATGTATATCCCCATTCTAAGGGGCTAAGGCCTTTATGAATAATATTTGAGTCTTCAGTCTCTCTCTCTCTCTCTCTCTCTCTCTCTCTCTCTCTCTCTCTCTCTCTCTCTCTCTCTCTCTCTCTCTCTCGGCATGAATTATAAATGAATTAGCTATTGAATTATCAAAAGGAGGAAAGCATGGAATACAGATAATCCCAGGAGCTCTTGAGATGTTTTCGATGCTGTTTGCCGACGATGCTATTCTTCTCTCAGATATTGTTGTTGGCTTACAAAATCAGTTGAATATTCTAAAACAGGAAGCTGATAGGCTTACTTTGAGTGTGTGAATTTGGATAAAACGAATGTAATGGTGTTTCGAAAGGGAGGACATCTTTCTATTCATTCATGGTGGTATGGCAATATGGAAGTAAAGGTTACAAATTCCTATAAGTATCTTGGAGTATGCTTTACCACTAAGCTCAGTTTAAATACAGTTTGGTCAGAGGCATGTAGAAAAGGGGGAAGAAGGAGAGTCACTGAAATTCTCAGAGCTATGAACAAATTAAGTTCCACTGATTCTTCACTTTTCTGGAAGTTATTTGACACACAGATCGAGCCTATCCTGACATATGCAGCAGCAAAATATGGGGGTGCAGCAGAGAATAAGCAGACAGAAACAGTACACACTTTTGCTATGAAACGTTTCTTAAATATACCCCTTAGCTCCTCTAACATGCTTGCATACGGCGAGACTGGCAGATATGCACTAAAGCTCCGAACAACTATTAAGAGTGTAAAATATTGGCTAAAGATTATAAAGCTTCCATGGAAAGGTTATGTAGGCAGGCGTATGAAATGCTGTTGCAGCAACATGAAGAAGGAAGGCAAAATTGGGTAGACAACATCAGAAAAGTTTCTACTGAGAACGGTTTCGGTATAGTTTGGATGAGTCTGGGAGTTGGAAGTGACGTTGCCTTTATCTCAGAATTTCAAGATCGTTTAATCAATTCATATAAGCAAAGCTGGCATTCCCATGTAGACGAAAACACAAAACATAGTTGGTATTGCTCATTTAAAAGTATTTTCCAAGCTGAAAAATATATCTCAGTCATTAAAAATAGATGGCATCGAGGTTTTTTTTTTGCCAGATTAAGAATGAGAACTCTTGGATTAAGGCTAACAGGAGATGGTTTATTGACGATCAGGAAATGGATAATTTGTGCTTAATGTGTTGCAAGGGAGTTGAAGACGAACGGCATTTTATCTTTCATTGCCCTGCATATGAGTCCATTCGAAATAAGTGTAGTTTGTTTTCTTTACCTGTTTCGAGAAGATATGATTTAGTAGCTATTCTTATATCCGGAGACGGAGAAATGATAACATCGCTGTCAAAATTTATTGCAGAAGCAAATAATACGAGGAACAAGATACTGTCATCCGAACAACACTCATACTAAAAACAAAAATGGCAAGAGTAAACATAAGGAAGGTAATTACAAAGAAAAAGAAAAAAGGACAGAACAAAACGGTATTGGGCGGGGAAAAAAAAAATACAGTGAAAAAAAAAAAAAAGAGAAAACTGAAAAAAACAAAATAAGTACTTTTTTTTTTTTTTTTTTTTTTTTTTTTTTTTAGTTCCGATGAACGTTTAGTACTATAACTGTAGATGGATGGTCGAGTCTGGCATTTATTATGATGATGATGGTGTGTGTGTGTGTGTGTGTGTGTGTGTGTGTGCGTGTGTGTGTGTGTGTGTGTGTGTGTGTGTGTGTGTGTGGAGTGTTACCCTAGATTGGAAACTGCTCGTGGTTGAAGTATACGTGTAAGTGGGCGTGCGCCCGTGAGCCTGCGTGTGTTTTGAGTGGATGTGCATGAGT
>JADBJO010025973.1:20000-23101 GCA_016801955.1 Conus betulinus | reverse complement strand
GAGGTGGAATGGTACATACTACTTTTGGACGTTGATGCCATGAGGATGGACGGTGCCCAGTTTGGCAATGAGATAAGATTCCTGCATAAAGCGTTCCAAGTTGTCACTCTTCGATTGCCAAAGTGCCAAGACTTTGACATGGTTTTGATGTTGTGTTGGGCAAGGTTGAAGTGTAGAGCGACTGGTTTGGGCCGATGGTGGCGCGGTGTCGGCCCAGGTGTTCAGAGATGCGCGTCTCAAGTGTGCGAGATGTCTCACCTACATAGATCTTACCACACACAGCTGACAGTGGATGGCATACACAATGTTGTGGCTCTGGCAGGAGAAAGTGCGTTTTAATAGTGAAAGAGCCCGTGGGGCCATGTAAGATGGTGTCTGGTTTGGTGAGAGAGCAGATTTTGCAGTTGGGTTTTGAGCAGGGGAAAGTACCTGGTGGCTTAGGTGTGGATATTTTGTTCAGCTTAGAGCGCACCAGTAGGTCGTTGAGGTTTTTTGTCACGTTTGAAAGTGATCATTGGTTTGGTCTCAAAGGCAGGTTTATGATTTTCTACTATGTGCCAGTTAGACTTCAGGATCCTGCGCAGATGGGCAGATTGTGAGGATGGAAGAGAAGGCAGGCAGTGGGTCTGTCTGTCTCTTTGGGAGGTTTAGTTTCCAGAGTAGATGTTCTGGATTTAGCTGCAGTGCGGCTGAGAGCATCATTGATGACGGCACTAGGGTATCCACGGTTGGTGAAAAAATCAGACATTTTGGCTGCTTGTATAGTGAAATCTTCTTCGCTAGAGCAGAGTCTGCGTAGGCGAAGGAATTCAGAATATGGAATGCTGTTTTTAGTAGACTGGTGGTGGGAAGATGTGTAGTCCAGGTATGAGTGCGCATCAGTAGGTTTGTAGAAGACTGAGGTTTGAAGCAGTCCATCTTTGAGGGAGATAGTGATGTCCAGGAAGTTAACTGACTGTGAAATGGTGTAGGTCAGCTGGATGGATGGATGGAAAGTCTGAGCAAAGTTGAGGAAATTCTGGAGGTCATGTTCTGGCATGGATGTGGCTCCCAATCCATCATCTATGTATCTTTTGTAGAGCTCTGGTGTTGGGGCCTGTGTAAGAGGTTAGTAGGCATTGTTCTAGGTGTCCGATGAAGAGGCAGGTATAGGATGGTCCCCATTTTGGTTCCCATAGCAACACCACTGATTTGTGAGAATGTATGGTTGTTAAATTCAAAAGTATTGAGGGTGAGGACTAATTCTGCAAGTCTGACCAGTGTAGCTGTGGGAGGGTGTTGTTGGTTAGGGGGCCGTTTGTTCAGTCCATCAGCATGAGGGATGGAAGTGTAGAGAGAGACGACATCAAGTGTAAAGAGGAGGCTGGGATGAAAAGTGGGATCTGTGTTGTATGAATTAATCATGTTGAGTGTGTGTGTAGTGTCTCTGAGGTATGTGGGGAGGCCTTGTACTATGGGTTGGAGGAGCGAGTCTAAGTACTGTGAAATGTGTTCTGTGGGGCAGCTGCATGCAGATACAATGGGTCTGCCAGTGTACTGGTTTTGTGTATTTTAGGGAGCAGGTAGAAGGTGGGTTGTCTGGTGTCTGTCATTATGAGGAGTTTGGCTGTCTTCGGTAAGTTATGTTTGATTTCTTGTTTAACTGTGGTTGAGATGAGTTTCTGGTGTTGAGGGAGGGTTGATACTGTGAGTGGTATATAGAAATTGTGTCTGACAGTTGTCTTTGTGCTTCTTTTATGTATAGCTGTTGTCCCAGACCACCATGCACCACCCTTGTCTGCTGGTTTGATGACAATGTCTTGTTGTTGTCTCAGTGATTCAAGGGCTTTTTTGTTCATCCCGTGAGAGGTTGGAATGGCGGACAGGTTTTGATTTCACTTGAGAGATTTCTTTTCTACACTTTTTGATGTAGAGTTCAACTTCAGTGGATTTGTCAAGAGGTGGCTGGTGAAGTACTGGAGTTCGAAAAAGGTGGGTAAAAAATGTCTGAACTCTCTGGTAGAAGGGGCTTTGGCACACCGTCAAGTGCAGTCATCCATCTTAATTTTCTAAAGAATCTTTCAACATCAACGTGGTTTTGATATTTATTGGTGGTAGGCTGAACGGGAATAAATTTCAGACCTTTTGCCAGGACTGATCTTTCATCAGTGGTGAGAGTCAGGTTATCAGGAATGCAGCGAACAAGGTGGTGGTGTTGCTCATGGGTGATAGAGGGGTCAGTGTTGTGTGCAGGGGGGTTCAACTGGTCTGCTCTCTCACCAAACCAGACACCATCTTACATGGCCCCACGGGCTCTTTCACTATTAAACGCACTTTCTCCTGCCAGAGCCACAACATTGTGTATGCCATCCACTGTCAGCTGTGCGGTAAGATCTATGTAGGTGAGACATCTCGCACACTTGAGACGTGCATCTCTGAACACCTGGCCAACATCCGCCACCATCGGCCCAAACCAGTCGCTCTACACTTCAACTATGCCCAACACAACATCAACCATGTCAAAGTCGTGGCACTTTAAGAGTGACAATTTGGAACGCCTTATGCAGGAATCTTATCTCATTGCCAAACTGGGCACCGTCCATCCTCATGGCATCAACGTCCAAAGTAGTATGTACCATTCCACCTCTGCAGCTCCAATCTGAAATATCCTCCACCTACACACACCCACACTACACTACCTCCCACTGTTTACGTCAGACGTAGGTTGCAGCTATCATCTTTTCCCTTTTCCTACACTCTCTGAGTCTCTCCATTTGCCAGTCAATCCACTTACTTCCCCTCCTCCTCCCCCTGCCCTAGTAATGATGTGTGTAGGGGTGTTGGTAGGTATGGCGGTTGCTGGGGGTGGAGGTGGGGGTAACCAATGAATAAGGCTGACATTACTAATGGAACACACACACACACACACACACACACACACACACACACACACTAAATAGAATGCTAGCTCCTTTATCATTGGTCGTTTCCTTTTCTTTCCTGGCGCCTTTATTTCTGCTAGTGTTACTGCACTTACCATCGCTACTATCATTATTATCATCATTCTAGTACTGTCTGCTGTTGTTCATTGAGCATTTCAGCTCCTTTCCACCTAATATCAT
>JADBJO010025973.1:0-15000 GCA_016801955.1 Conus betulinus | reverse complement strand
GATGTGTACGCACACTCTCTCTTTTGCTCTCTCTGTCTCCCTCTTTCTCTCTCGCACACACGTGCATGCACACATGCACTTACACATGCACACGCACATTCATATGCGCTCAAGCACACACATGTAGCCAGGCAGCTTTATGCAAAGATTAGTTACAAGAAAGATATATTTGAAGAGTTGATTGTCAGTTTCAGATATATCAAGGAGAAGACATTGTGTGCGGAGTAGTCCATATAAGGTGCAATACATCTGCTTAGTTTCAAGACCATACTGTGCACAATTTATAGCTGATGAAGGAATGTGATGAACAGTTGGAACTTTGTTGCAGTGCAGACTGTGTAATTGATGAGTAGCCATTGCCAGGACATAGTGTTATTGTAATTGCTCTTAAAGCGGAGCTTTTTCTCTTTTTTTTTTTTTTTTTTTCTATTTTTTATCATGTCAGGATGAAGATCTTGGCTTTGTTCTGCTCTGAACTCTGGTTACATAGAAACTTCATTTACATTTGTCAAAATTGCTTTAATATCTTGCTTTAAAAAACTACTCCATTATCTCAGACAAATACTGAAATGAAATATGCAACTCATCAGTTGATGTATTCACCTTAAGGCAGGCCATAAAACCTCAATATGTAAGTGTAATGCACCTGGTGAAAAAAGGGAAAAAAGGAAACCCCATAATGTCAGTTTCAAATCAAAAAAAATTTTGTGCCGATTATGAGAAGACAAGCGGTTTTCTCGTTCTTAGTTTTCACTATCCTAAATGTTATTTATTTTTGTCTGAAGAAGACCCAAGAAGTCAAAATGCGTTGTGTTTTGTCTCTTGTACTTTGTTTTTTTCTGTGTCCTTAGTGGTAACTAACCCCTTCTCTTTCTAAATTTTGCCCCATAAAGTCAGTTTTTTATATAACATATATTTGTGTACTTTACATTCTATCTCATCAGGTTTTTTTTTTTTCAAATCATTGCTTTTTCTTTTCAGAATTTAAAATGAAAAGTAATGCTGTGCTGACCACAATGCAAAACAAAAATGCCTGTGTGAATTTTAGATGGAATGTATGGACAGTTCTGAAGTTTTGGATTACAATTCAGGACTACTGTTTGCGTAAAGGCAGGGAAACATGTATTTTGATTTCCTGTCTTCTCTCTGATTTTCTTCAGTTTTTACTAACTCTTTATAACAAATGATCCTACAATATGAAAAATCTATTTAGCTTATATTTATGGTAGACTTATTACTAATCAACACTTTCATTCATTCAGTATGCCCATCGCTGCGTGGGGAGCATAGGCCATTGATGACCCTTCACCATTGCACTCTGTTCTGGGCAGTTCTGGCCATTCCAGTCCAGTTGGTCCCTAGCTGCTTCAGCTCCGCCTCAGTGTCCCGCCTCAGTGTCTCGTCTCCAGCTGTTGCGAGGCCAGCCTCTCTTCCTCTTTCCCTGCGGGTTCCAGGTCAGGCCTTGGCATGTGGTGCTGGACGCTGGCTTCCTGAGGTTGTGTCCAGTCCAGCCCCACTTCCTTTGCAGTATCTGCTTGGCTGCTGATTCCTGTTCCGCACGCTCCCACAGATCTTCGTTTCGGATCTTCTCTCCTGCCATCAGATTTGTAGATGCACCTCAGACAGGTGTTGAAGAATGTCTGATGTTTGAATTATTGGTTGCATCGTCTGTGTTGTCCACCATGTCTCGCATCCGTAGAGCAGAATTGACTTCACACTGGAGTTGAAGATGCAGAGTTTGGTTCTTATGCTGATTCCTCCAGATGCCCAGATGTTCTCTTGGGCATGATGAAAGCTGATCTTGCCTTGCTGATTCTGGCTGTGACGTCTCGGTCCATGCCGCCCTGATGGTCAACCACGCTTCCCAGGTAGATGAAAGACTCCACCCCCCCTGATGGGCTCTCCACCAACTGTGACTGATGTGTTGGCAGTAGTGTCAATTTTCATCAGTTCAGTCTTCTTCCTGTTGATCTTGAGCCCTGTCCCGGCTGAAGTGGTCTCCAGGCGAGTGGTCTTGCGGCTGTGGACAGGAGCGCCAGGTTGTCAGCGAAGTCGAGGTCGTTGAGTGCATCCAGAGTGTCTATTGTATACCATTGTTCCTGCCTGTTGTAGTGGTCTTCATGATCCAGTCAATGACTGGGAGGGAGACTAACGGCAACAGCAGGCACCCCTGCCGACCTCCGGTCTTCACCTCAAAACTTTCAGACAGCTGGCCGGCGTGGGCAATCCTGCAGTTCATGTCCTGGTAGGTGCACCGGATGAGGGAGATGATCTTCTCTTGGACTTAGTAGTGCCTCATCTGGTCGGCACATGATTTGTTCCGCCGGAAGCCTGCCTGCTGGTGTCTCGGAGCTTGGGGTCGACAGCCTCCTTCATCTTCTCCAGTAGAACCCTGTTGAGAGCCTTGCCTAGCGTTGACAGGAGCATGATCCCTCAGTAGTTGCTGCAGTCCCAAAGGTCTCCTTTCTTCGGCAACGTGATGATGATTCCTTGTTTCCACTGGGCTGGTACCTCCTCCTCCTTCTCCCAGATCTTGCTAAAGAGGCTGTATAGCATGTTGACAGCTGTCTCTATGTCTGCTTTGATGGCTTCTGCTGGTATCTCATCCAGCCCTGCAGCCTTCCCATTTTTTTGAGTCATGATGGCCTTCTTGATCTCTGCCTTTGAGGGTTTGTCGCAGCTGATGGGCAGTTTTGACTCTGCGGGTGGGATGTCTGGTGGTGCATCAGGGGTGGAGTGGTTCAGCAGCTCCCTGAAGTGTTTTGCCCATTGTTTCAGCTGTTCCTCGGTTGTTGTCAGTGGGTTTCCATTCTTGTCCTTCACTGGCTTATCTGTCTGTTGGAACTTGCCCATCAGCTTCTTGGTCACCAGGAACAGGTCCTTCAGGTTCCCCTGTCCAGCTGCTGCCTCTGCTTGACTGGCCAGGTCGTCAGAGTTGTCCCTCTTGTCTTTGATGCTCCTCTTCACTTCTCTGTTTGCTGCTGTGCGCTCTTCCTGTGATTTGCCTTAGCTGCTCTTGTTCGGCTCATGTTTAGTGTAGTTTTTCTTCTCTCTCCTTGTTTCCAGCTTGTGGATGGTGTCGGCAGAGATCCATTTCTTGTGCTGGGTCTTCTTGCCAAGGATCTCTTCACATGTGTCATGCCAGAGCTTCTTGCAGTGTTCCCACTGTGTCTCGATGTCCATCTCATCATCTTCTATCAGCTCTTGTAGCAGCTGGAACCTGTACTGATCTGGAATGCTGCTTGTGTGTCCCTGTGTCTGAGTAGTCCAACATTGCACCTTGTCCGTGTGTTGGTGTTGGTGAATCTCTTGAGGTGAAGTCTCGCTGTTATTAAAAGAAGGTGGTGGTCTGATGACACGTCAGCACCTGTCATCACTCGTACATCCCGCCATGATCTCCTGAACTTGCAGCTTATGCAGATGTGGTCAATTTGGTTTTTCCATGAATTGGTTCCGAGATCTTCATGTGGCCTTGTGGATGTGCTTGTGTGGGAAGATGCTTCCTTCTATCACCAGCTGGTTCAGGGTGTGCACAGGTCTGCAAAGCGCTTACCTTTCTCGTTCATCTGTCCCAGTCCGTGTGTCCCATGATGTCTTCATAGCCTGTGTTGTCCATTCCAATCTTGACATTGAAATCTCCCATCAGTATGGTTATGTCCTTTGCTCCTCTTCTTTCTATCACTGTCTGTAGTAGCTGGTAGAATTCATCTTTCTTCTCTTCTTCCGCATCATTGGTGGGAGCATAGCACTGGATGATGTTCAGCCTGACAGGCATGCCTACTATCCCTGACCATCTGGGATTTATTCTGGAAAGTTGATTTTAGAAGCCCCTGTCCTGGAAATCCCCGATTTATAACACGCGCCTGGAAAAAAAAATTGGGTATCCCAGAAAAAAAAAGCGAGTTGAAAAGCTGTTCTTAACTCTTAGGCCGCCGACGTCGCCATTTGCTGACATGTGTCACCGCCAACGTCGCCATTTGGCAACCAACTATAGTGACCTAACTCCCGATACTTTCACTCTCGAACTTGACAAGATAGAAAACCAGCGATAACCGTGATAGTTCCAGTATTTACTGACGCATGCCTCACAGCCATTAGCTTCATCAGAGCGGTGTTCAGTTAAGTGTTTTTATCCATTTCTGTTGATAAGTTTTTCATTCACTATAACATCACAACCAAGCGCTTCAGCATGGTAAGCAGAAGGGGGCGAGGCTGGCTGGCGTACTGTGGCCTCACATGGTGTTGGCTCATAGCCAACACACACTGACACTGATAGTAGTGTGAGTGAGACGACTGAAAGTGCAGGCCTAAGGGTCGGGACGAACACGGAGGGCTCAGACACAAGTGACTGCGAGTGTGACAGACCGTTTCCTGTCCGGGTCACAAATTTTCATACAATTGTGCTAACCAGAAGGTAGTCCTCCGGAAGCTGGTTGAAAAGTTTATCTGACTGCTACTCACCTGCGCACCGTTAAAGCGGGTGAGCTGAACCAGTTAGGCAGTCTCTGCAGTGATTCCGGCTATGCAGCATTCCAGAAGGCTGAAGAGGGACCCAGCTGTTTTTTTTTGTGGCTCAGGTATTTATCATTCAATATTTATTTGTTAGCAAACCGAAACCGTATTCCCGTTTAGGAGCGACTGAAACTTCCTCATCGCACTGTGAAGGTTTGGTTTAGAAAAGAAAAATATGTATTGTGTTCTGTTGTCCTATGACTGGATAGGGTAACAAAACGAAATGCTGTCGGAAAACATGACTAGATGAAGTGAGTGTTAAGGAAGTGGTTTTCAGGGGAAAAAAAAAAAAAAAACGATTTTGTATATTTTGTGACTTAACTAGTTATGAACTTCATGATGAAAAAAGGTCTTATTCTTATGTGGTTTGCAAAGAAGAGGGAGAGTTTTGATGCTATGGATAATAAGCTCCCAGAGTGAGCGACAGAGACTTTACATATCTTCTATATGGTGGTTTTGATTTTGATGTGGATGAGTATTTAATTCATTCTTGATATGAATATTGAATAGTTGTGTGTTGGTAAACAAGAGTGTGTGGAAATCCATCCTTTACATGTATTGAAGTAGTTGAATCTTTTGGAAAAAAAATATTCCTTATAAAATGTGGTGATTGCATGAATTGAAATGAACATTCTTGTTATTATACAAGAAAAGAAATGAACATTTGTGACACGACGAAAGACATTTATAGTTTGATGAAAAGTAATCATTAAGTGTGTGTAATGAATTGTATTCATGGTTTATGAAGAGGACCGAAGTGGGAATCTTTCCCCAATTTGGAAAACTAGGTTCTGAAAGGTTTGTATTGAAATCCTTTCCTGTGTAGTATTGTGATTCCGGAAAAGGGAATGTTGTAGTGGTGAAGAAAGAATATGCTCATGTTTGTCCCAAGTTCAGTTGGAATGCGATGTGGCTAATGAATATGAATGTAGTTGTGATTGTAATGAATAGTAGCCATGATAATCAAGGTAGTTAATCAGTTTCCCCCAGTAGATGTGTTCCCTGGACTGAGGGGGACTGGCTGCCACGTTTGAGGGTCAGGGGTTCGTAGATGTGTCTACCCCCTTCTTCTCTGCCGTGTGTCGGTGTGGAGAGGTTGGCCTGAGTGCCGACAATCTACCCTACCTGCCACTGCGCCCGGGACTGACTACCCACTGAGCCAGTTGGGCTGGAGACGCCGCTGCTGCCAAGCCAGAGCGCTGCTCCCGAGGTTTGAACCAGCGACCTGTTGGCTGGGTTGTCGCTACGTTCTGTGCTTTTGTGTGTGAGCCACAGCTCCTGTGTGAGACTGTCGCTGGCAGAGACGTGTGAGTGTGTTAGTGATTTTTTTTTTTTTTGAGCCACAGCTCTGTGAAGTTATGCAAGTTCTGTGACAGACTTGACGCTGTAGACGTTGTCGTCTTCATCTTCATCGTCTCGTCGTCTTTGTTAACTTTGTCGTCGTCGCTTTCATCGTCGTTGGAGCCAGCAGAATAGACAGCAAATTATATAGATATATATTGTGTGTCGTGTGCTCTGTTGGCGTACTTGAAGTATTAATACATATATATATATATATATATAGTTTGTGTGTACACCTTATGGTTGGCATGACGACTATTGATGTTCTTGCGTATATTATATGTTTGTCTGATGGCTTAGGCAGCATAAAACAAAAAAAGTGTTGTTCTGTTGCCTGGCTGTCAGTGTTCGGGTGAGTGGGTGTGTGTATGTGATTTGGAAAAGTCGTGCATGCATCCATGATTTCTGTGTGTGAGTCAGACAGACACCTGCAGACACCACTCATTCCATCCGTAACAGCGAGCACAGCTGGGGCACATAGGCATCATGGTCGAAGGGGGTGTGGCAGAGTGATGCGTGGTAGAGGTGTGTACCAACAGCAAACGAGGCCAGCCACAGAAAACATTTGACTGGCAGAATATCTCCCCAGGTTCCAGAGGCCAACAGGCAAATGAATGACTTTGTTTTCATAAAGTAATTGCTTTCAAAGGTGAGAATGAAAGATGTGTGTGTGTGTGTGTGTGTGTGTGTGTGTGTGTGTGTGTGTGTGTGTGTGTGTGTGTGTGTGTGTGTGTGTGTGTGTGTGTTTTTTTTTTTTTTTTCTTTCATGTGTATCAGTGGGGCTAAGTTCTCTGTGTGTGTGTGTGTGCGTGTGCGTGTGCTTGCGCTATTCCCTTTTGGTGTAAGAAGTATGCGTGGTGTGTGTGTGTGTGTGTGTGTGTGTGTGTGTGTGTTGTGTTGTGTGTGTGTGTGTGTGTGTGTGTGTGTGTGTGTGTGTGTGTGTGTGTGTGTGTGTGTGTGTGTGTGAGAGAGAAAGAGTGTGTTTTGATGTGTGTATAATGTGTGTGTATGTGTGTGTGTGTTTTTTCCCTTGTTCTTTCTTTCATGTGTGTACCAGTGGGGCATAAGTGTGTGTGTGTGTGTGTGTGTGTGTGTGCTATTCCCTCTTTGTGCAAGAAGTGTGGTGTGTGTGTGTGTGTGTGTGTTGTATTGGTGGTGTGTGTGTGTGTGTGTGTGTGTGTGTGTGTGTGTGTGTGTGTGTGTGTGATTGCTTTTCTGCATCACAGCACAGACAGTAGAAATAGTGTCATTTGTATTTGTAGAATTCTTTTTTTTTTTCATTCTGTCTGAAAACTGAACCCTGGACATACTCACAAACTTGATAATTGCCTGTCAATTGTGCACTGCCATAACAAGTTTTCTGATTTGGAGTATATGGTTTTGAGTCTGTATTTTTCATTCTTCTGATGGAGATTACATACTTTCTGGTCTTCATTTGGTGAGTGGTGTAGTTTTCCTTTCTTGTTCAGAGTTTGTTGGCATGCTTACTTCTTTTTCATTTTGAGATGAAAGATAAATTACTAAAAAATTTGAAATTTTTCTTGACTTACCATTACTAAAATATTAGAACATTACAAAAATACACTCTTTCTCCTCCGTTTGGAAAAAAAATGAAAATTGATCTTCTAGTTCCTGAGATATCTGTGTTTCGCACATGCTGGTATGAAATTATAGGTTTCTGCAAAAATGGCTGGCGATGGGGATTCATGCAAAACAGAACGTCTGGCGGTGAAAGGGTTAAGTTACTGCACAGAACTGAGCCAAGAATATCATCTGCTAGAGTGAGTAGACATAGTATGCATGCGTGCCAAAAAAAAACAACTCGCTTTCACTTTCAAGTCAGAACATGGGGTCGAATAGGATTCTGACTCTTCGGATGGGTCAGAAAGGAGTGAAAAGAAGAAGAAAACGACTGTGAAGTGAGGTTGTGTCTTCAAAAAAGAATTCTTGGAAAAGTGGCCTTGTCTACAACAAGGGAGGAAAGGAGTTACGTTTGCCTTCTGCCACATGCTCGGTATGCATCACCGTCAGACTCGACAGGCAACACAAAAACGCAAAAAATTTGTGAGTTTTTCACTAAACGAAGCAGCGGTGAATCTTCAAGTTCAACGAGCAGTAACTTAGATGTCATGCGTGGAGAAGTGATGATGGTGGAGCTGGTAATGAACATGAACTTGCCAGTGACGTCACTAGACACTTTAACAAAAGCCAGTTTTCATGGATATTGTACACAGCGTATAAAAGGCCCTTTATAATTTCCTGACGGGCGCGGCAGAACAACATCACTTCCGTGCAGATGCATGTACTGCACGTATTTACAACCATTGCAGATGCGCAACTTTCGCACTTTTTGATTTTATTTTACGTCCCCAAATATAAACTTAAAAACAATTGTTATATATCAATGGAAAGGGTAAAAGGCAAACTTCGCAATGAGCATAGATTTAAATATGTTTTGGGTAAGTATCAATGCTACAGTTACGGAAACAACATAACTAAAATGTAGGAGCACACAATCTTGGTTATGTTTGTTTGGTTAGTATGACAACAGCAAATGAGGAAGAAAAGGGACATAAAATTTTGCTCTTACTTTGAATAGATGCAGAGAAAGCCTGAGGTGATCAGTAGAAAGAAAGTTGTGGAGAGCGTGGCAGCAGAGAGTCCTCAGAAGAGAAGCCCCCTTCAAGCAAGTGTTTCGGCCCTTAACTCCTGACACTCTAGGGGGGTTGGGCCACACCCGGTTCATGACTCCGGATGCCCCTCTGCTGCCTTTTTTTTTTTTTCCATCTTGGGACGAGCCGTGGTTGGGATTCGAACCCATGCTCCTCTGGACATGCTCATTTTCTGCTTAATGACTCGCACACTAACCACTGAGCCACTGGGACACCTGATATTTGTAGGAAAGTTAAGCCTTATGAAGTTCACTTTTGTTCCTCCTTGACCAGATCCAGATTGCTTTCAGGGCTCTGGTTTTTTCCCTCCCTGCAACTGAGAGCTGTTTCATGAGGCTGTATGCAGATGTTCCTACAAACCCCCTAGCTCCAATTTCTGCATTGAGGACTTTGACCTGATAGCCTTCTCTCCTCAGGCTGTTTGCCAGATCAGCATAGTTTTCAGTCTTGTAGATTTGAGCTGCCTCCATTCTGTTCTCATATGGCACCGTGAGCTCGATCATGATCAGCTGCTTGGTTGACTGAGACTGGACTACTATGTCTGGGTCTCATGCCACTCTTGCTGATGATCTCTGGGTGACTCTCTTCCATTCTGGGAGGTCTGCAGTGCACTCCCAGTTATCTGCCCCGTCCAGCAGACTCTGCCAGCATGTTCCGAGTGGCACTGTTGTTCTTGGCCATGATTCGCTGCCTCCTGCCGTGAAGAATGTTGAGGGTGCTTTTGGAGTCCTGATTTTCCCTTTTGTGATGTTGGTGCTAGCCCAGACTACTTGTACAATCTCTTAGAGCACTTGGTTGTGCCTCCATGTGTACCTTCCTTGAGCCAGGGCTACTTTACATGAGCTAAGGACATGCTCCACTGTTTGTTTTCCATGGCAGAGGGGGCATGAAGGATCATCTGTTTTTCCCCACTTCACCAGGTTTGCATTTGAGGGCAGAAGGTCATGTGCAGATCTGAGAATGAAGCTGATCCTGAGAGGGGCCATGTGCCAAATGTCATTCCAAGTGAGACTTCTTTGGAGTGCATTCTCCCACATTGTCTGTTGCCCTTGCTGGCTCTGCTGGACTGCTTTTTGGAGTCTTTTTTGGTCTTCTTCTTTTCTCATCTCTCCTGAATCATCATGTCTCTTTTGGCTTTTCCTTTGGCCTTTGACCACCATTCAGTTTTGGTCACCCCCAGTCCTTGTCTATTGGTCTGTGTGTGTCCTGTTATTTCCTTGATCTTGAGACTTTCTTTTGCAGAATCCATTGCCTCTTGAACTTTCCATTTTCTGCCTGTCTTCAGCTGGGGCTTGATTGCTTCTACCACCTTGTCTCCTGAGTCCTCCAGCATGCTTTGAAGTCTGATCTTCCCTGCTTTGTATTCCTCCAGGATGGATTTCAGTGATAGTTTCAGCGCTATGTCAGTCAGACAGGGTGGGACTCCAAGCCATTTCCTTGTGAACTTGTTGATTTGGGATTCCATTGCCTCCACTATGCTGGTGCAGATGTCGCATATCATCAGAGGCCATAGGAACTTTGGTATCAGCATGAACTGCAGACACCAGACCTTGTATTTGCCAGGGAGCCCACACTGGTCAGTGGCCTCCAAGCCTTCTTCCGACATCTGTTTGGTTTCTTTCGCTCTTTGTGTGTCTTTCAGCGTATCATCATACCATCTTCCAAGGCTTTTGACTGGCTCTTCTGTAACTGTTGGAATGGCCTGGTTGGCAACACTGAAGACCACAGATTTGGCCACTTTTCCTTTCCTCAGTGAGAGACTCGGTGATTTCTTTGGCTTGAACTTCATTCTGGATGAGGCAACTATGTCATCCAGCCTCTCCAGCACATGACGTGTCTCGTCTTCTCTGGATGAAATCACTGTAGTGTCATCCCTTAAGGCCTTGAGAAGGGGCATCTTGTATCCATCGCCAAGGTCTGTTTGTCTTGCGTTGCTTGTTGCTGCTTTCAAGATGGCTTCCATTACCAACACGAACAGTATTGGGGAAATTGCACAGCCCATTGCAATGCCCACTTCCAAGTTGATCCAATCTGTTGTGTACTCCTTGGTAGAGAAGCTCATTGAGAAGTCATTGAAGTACTTTCTTGAGCATGTCGCAGATGTTCTTTGGCACATGGTACATCTCAAGAGCCAACTGTATCATCTCATGGGGTACGGATCCATATGCGTTTGCCAGATCAAGCCACACTACGTCCAGGTCTCTCTTTTCTGTTTTTGCTCTTTGGATTGTGTCCCAGATCATTGTGGCGTGTTCTACACAGCCAGGCGTGGGCCTGGGATGCCACCTTTCTGGACTGACACATCCAAGTACTTGTTTTCCATGAGGTACTTGGTCAGCCTTGCTGCCATGACAGAGAAGAAGATTTTCCCTTCCACGTTCAGTAGTGATATTGGCCTGAACTGGCTGATGTCACTTGAGTTTTGCTCTTTGGGGATGTACACACCATCTGCCGTCATCCACTGGCCGCTGATCTTCTGGTTTCTCCAAGCTGATCGCAGCAGCCTGTGGAGCCACTCCAGCACCTTGGGACATTTCTTGTACAGCTGGAAAGGTATTCCATTTGGTCCTGGTGATGATTTGGCTCTGGCTTTGTCGACCACCTTCTTGATTTCCGCCACCGTTGGAGGATTGTCATTGAACTGTTCCTCAGAATTGGTTGGCCACACAAGTCCTTGAATGTTGAGTGGTGCTTTGCTCTGTGAGTCAGAGTATGTTTTCCTCAGATGCTGCTCAAAAACTTCTTTGTCCACACTTAGGGTCCCAGATTTTGGCTGCTCAAACAGAGTTCTGGCAAACTGGAAGGGGTCTCTGAAGAAGCGCTCTTGTGTCTTCTTCTTTTTGCTCTTCCTCTTCCTCGAAGATTCCGCTTTGCTGAGGGCGCTGTGTTTTGCTTTCAGGTCTTTCCAGAGTTTTTCCAAGCCTTGTTTTTCAGCTGGCAGTGCAGTCTTCATTTGTTTCTTGAGGTTTTTCTTTTGGACCCGGATCTTGTCCATCTCTTCTTGGCATCTGGATTTCTTTGGAGGTGTTTTCTCTTTAGGTAGTTTTGCTCCATAGGCGTCTCTACATGTGGCATACACAATGTCCCCATATGTGGCTAGTTTGTGTTCCAGGGTGCTTTTCCCTATCAGTGCATCGAGTCTTTTAGTGGGGCAGTTAAGGTAGTAAATATCAGTGAATCGTGCACTTCATAGTAGAAGCATGCCATTTGGCATGTGGATACCTAGACACTTCCTGAATGATATGAGAGAGGGAAACACAATGGGCGTGTGACCTCTCTGGAGGGCGTGGCCATAAATTTAATTAGGTCAGTGTGTCATGTTCTTTCTTTTTCGTTTTTTTTTTTGCACAAAAAACAATACACTCTTGCAACAAAAAAAAACTGCTTCAGAATAACCCTGAGTAGGTATTCGATAAGACGTATGAAGACAAGCCTATATTGAAGTTAGCTTGTAAGACTCTAATAAAGTAGGTCATTTAAAAGTAGGTCAAAGTCCTTAAAATCTTATTGTTTTTATTTTTTTTACTTTTTTTTTTGGCTCCAAGTAGTTTGCAACGTTCATAACTAACAGTGATTACCTTTATAGCAGAAAAAAATGATGTAAACTTATTTTTGAAAATGAAAACAAGCATTTTGTCGCTTAAAAAACAAGTAGGTCAAGTATTTTTGACTTCTTAATGGCTTATCTTTACATGTTTTGGTATCAGATTTGACCAATCCAGCTGCTTCTAGAAGGGAAAGATGGGGTTTCAAGTACTTGATTGTCTCTATACTTATTTGCCTAAGCTGACAAACTGTTGAGTTGCCTTTTTATATCCCAAGATTTGACCTATTTAGGACTCATTTGCTATCAATATACTATGTGGTTGGTTGGAACCGTTGGAATACGTCAGGGTGGTTTTTCTTCCAGCACTGCCAAATCTCGGATGTGAACTGCCAACCAGCGAGCATAGTTGACATGATCCATGGCAAACATCCAAGGTACCAACTTCGTCAGTGTGACGGGTCTCTGACGCTCCCCCTCGTTATTGAAATATGATTATCATATGCAGGGATGCAGGGGGTTATAGACAGAAGAATTTATGCTTTCACAACCGAAATGCGCTCTCGCATAGGCACATGCACTCTCTGTCACTCACATCGGGCCCGCACAAAGGTGACGGGAAAACCAATAACATTTCACACAAAAAATAATCAACTTTTATTTAACTTGACTCCGAGCCCCCACCCGTCACTACACAACACAATTATCTGTATCATACAACAATGTAAACACCATACAGACAATCTCATAAATCGCATCCCCTGTTCTTCAGTGATTCTTACTTAACCAGGAAGGACAATATTTCACTATTACATTTGCACATTTATAAACTTAAGAACAAATGAAACATCCATAACTTGCCAGCATTCCTTGGTTGACTGTCAGTTTCTCTCTCATCATCACACTGTGCGACCACGAGCTGAAGCTGCCACACTATTGCGTCCTCCCGATTGGCCAAATCCCAGTTTGGGGGACACTGGCAACGTAGCTCGCGTTGCACCCTCAGACCGAGTCTCCCGGACTCCACTGCACTTCGCCCTCTCAACGGAAAGGGCTCCTGTTGGCCTCTCCCACAGGTCTTCTCCGGCTGCAAACACCCCACCGTTGTGTGGCAGCCCCCTGTGTCTAGGCTCCAACAGGCTAACACGTCTTGCTGTCCGACCGTCCCCACACGGGAGACAATTCTTCTCGTCGTCGGCTCTGAGGCTACAGCAACCTCCACTGTCTTACGTCTCCACCCAGGAGACAATGAGGTGACAGCAAACCTCTGCTTCACGCTGTATTTTCTTGAGCCCTCAGCAAGACGGGCGAGTTCACTTTCTCTTAAGTGAGTCACACCCTTCCTGGTTTTCCAGGCACCTTATATCCATTCTCAAACAAGAGAGAACTCGAGTTTAACTGGTTCAACCAATGAATCACTGGCACACACACATCACACACGATTTGTTCCAATAACTCCCCAAGTTATTTTTATTCCACCAATGGAATCACTAGTCACCTACACATACACACACACACCACAACTGTTAGCACCAACAAGGACTTGGGTACCAAGTGGTGAATGCATAACCTCCTATTCAACTCATGTTCCATTCCCCAAAGCTACCCATTATACTAACAGCCTGGACTTCTCTACCAGCCAGGACTGATGGTTCAAGTATTTGCTACCTCTACATACGACTAGGTGCAAATTACTCAATAGGCCGAAGCCTTCCATTCATGCCTCAGAACAGAGAATGACTGAAGGGTCGCTGTACTCTGCCTGCAGGCTGACGGTCGCCTACCCGTGACGGTCACCTGACACGATTGCCTTCCTTTTAGCCCGCTGGACAACCCCAGTTAATAGCCAGTCTCATGGTGGACACTCTCTAGCCAGGGCACCGGCAGGTCGGCAACTACTTGTCGCTATCCTTAATTTGCCTAAATGCTCGAGAACATTCGGCCGACTCATGACACCCCCCCGTACCTAAGAATGTTGTTCCAATCAACATTTCCTCCAGGACGAATGTTCTCAGATTGGATAAAACAAACTCAAATGCATGGGTTGATATGACAGTACTACCCCTATGCTTCAAGGGCATCACTTCATCACATTTCTAATATGGATAATGTACCCAATTAAAACCAATAATCAATCAGATAATCCAAAGATCACTCTTGGTCAGTCATAAACGACTGTGCACAGCATTTAACTCTAAACTGGCTCACATATAATCAAGAAATCTCCCTATAGCATTAGCTATCAGCATGTTCATACATATTAATTAATCATTCCATCCCTTCTAATAATAGCAAGCCATGATTAACCCAAGATTCAAATTCAGGGTGTGGCCACAATCCACAAAGACAAGATTCAAATTCAAGCGTGAGCCCCAACGTACGTAACATCAAAATCAAATTCAAGCGTGTGGCCACAATCTGCTCACACCGGTCTCATACACAATATGCAAATCAAACATTTAAGAAAAACAGCATTCCAGAGTCATCACAATTGTGTACACACCCAACTAGCCAGCTACATTATTTACCCGCGTTAGCTGTCCGTAACGATGATCGCTCACACGCCACAACAACAGCAGCCCGTAGGCATGGTCATAACTATTGTCCCACTGCTACCGCTCACACTTAAGGCGGGGCGACACCTGAAAGGCCTGATTCCTACACTATAGTATCTATTCACATTTGTTCCCACCTTATCAACTCAAGGACAAGACACGGTACCGAAGGCATATTTTTCCAATCCCTGACCTAACTCTTGCCCGACTGTCTCTGCAATTCTTCGTACCGCTGTTGGGGCTTCGCCAATTTCTAGCACCCTGGGGCAATGACATAGTCTGTCGCGCCATCTCTCCGTTGAGGTCGTGTTTACAGAGAGTTGAGAGTCAGCGCAGCAGTTTGCAACACATTTTAGTCTTAAAGGAGCGCATTACC
>JADBJO010025972.1:15000-17500 GCA_016801955.1 Conus betulinus | reverse complement strand
CCACCCCCACTCCGCCACCCCACGCTTGCCACCTCCATCGTCCACGTTCTAACAACTCCGCCCAGAAACGATAGAAGAAAAAACAAACAAACAAACAAACAGACTAGAGAAAACACACACACACACACACACACACACACACACACGCGCGCGCGCGCGCACGCACGCACACAACACATTCTGTCTGTCGGTCTATCTATCTATCTATCTATCTATCTATCTAATATAATGTTTTGGAGACTTAAAGACAAAAAAACAAACTATAACATATCCTGGAAAATCATAAAAGGGCATCACCATACAAAATCATACAGCATCATTCAAAAAGATGCAACCTATGTTCAACAGAAAAATGGTTAATACTATGCAAACCATACTTAGCAACTCTAAATACTAAAGTAGAAATAGTAAACAACTGCAGGCACAAATGGAAATCGTTGTCAGCAAACGCACCCTGAACTGTAAACAACCTGAAACCGAACAACACGTGCAGCCAATCCGCACGTGCAAACAGCGACATCGGGCCATATAACACCGGCAGTAGGCGACCAAAACCATCCTGAGGAGAGCGAGCGCTCGAAACAGACCTGTTGATTTTAAAACTTCCTTTCACCATCCTATTTTTAATATATATATATATATATATATAATATATATATATATATATATATATATATATTTACTTGCTACACACACATACGCGCGCGCGCGCGCGCACGCACGCACACATAATATGTCTCAGATTATAGAAATAGGGGGTGATAAGCCTTCATATCTGCAGTAGTAGATGATTCTGCCTAACTGACAGTATGTGCTTGAGTGGGTGAACGGGGAATAAATAAATGCTTCTCAAAATGAACCTTCAGCAAGCTTATAGTCTCCAAAGCGGGAGATCATCTCCAATGGGGAGAAAGCTCACTAACATATAACTCCTGGTCAGATACCGGTATTTCGAACCTGATTGTTTCTCCTCAGTGACCGCGAAAGTGGCCACCTAGAAGCAAAAGAAAATCATGAAAGAGCAAAACAAGCTACATTTTCTTGTGAAAAGTAGAAAATATAAAATGATAACCTCTTAAGACACAAGTGCTGAGGGCCAGTTCTTGGAATGAATCCGCAAGGGACTAAATTACAATGAAACAATAAATTCCAAGGATAAGTACCGAGCACCATTCCAGCAACTTACAGAGCAGCTAGTGTTGCAATGACTGCAAGAAATATTGAATTATAAACAAGCTTGCTCTTATGTCTCAGATTATAGAAATAGGGGGTGATAAGCCTTCATATCTGCAGTGGTAGATGATTCTGCCTAACTGACAGTATGTGCTTGAGTGGGTGAATGGGGAATAAATAAATGCTTCTCAAAATGAACCTTCAGCAAGCTTATAGTCTCCAAAGCGGGAGAGATCATCTCCAATGGGGAGAAAGCTCACTAACATATAACTCCTGGTCAGATACCGGTATTTCGAAACCTGATTGTTTCTCCTCAGTGACCGCGAAAGTGTAATTTGACTCCTCTGCCTTTTCGGTTTTAAGAAGAATGCTATACCAGAAAAAGGCTGGTGTGCAATACCATAGTATGTTTTGTTGAGTTTTCAAAAAACNTTCGAAACTGATTGTTTCTCCTCAGTGACCGCGGAAAGAAAAAGTGGTAATTGACTCCTCTGCCTTTTGGGTTTTAAGAAGAATGCTATACCAGAAAAAGGCTGGTGTGCAATACCATAGTATGTTTGTTGAGTTTTCAAAACAACTAACTAAAGGTGCCACCTATAAAATGATAACCTCTTAAGACACAAGTGCTGAGGGCCAGTTCTTGGAATGAATCCGCAAGGGACTAAATTACAATGAAACAATAAATTCCAAGGATAAGTACCGAGCACCATTCCAGCAACTTACAGAGCAGCTAGGTGTTGCAATGACTGCAAGAAATATTGAATATATATATATATGTATGTAGTATGTATGTATGTATGTATGTAGTATGTATGTATGTATGTATGTATGTGTGTGTTGTTGTTCTTCAGTTTAACGTCCTTCCACTAGAAGTGATTCAGACAATATTATAGTGTAGAGTGAACTTGATGTACTGATGTAAAGAATGAGAGAGATGCATTTTTTAGGGAGTGTAAGGGTGTGTTCGTTTTAAAGCAGTACGTAAGGAATGTAATCATAATCCTCCACTCCATCCTATTCATCAGAACTTTAAACTAGAATTGTAACTGTAATAATCACAACTGCTAAAGATAAATATTTAGTGAACAGCCTAATAAACATTTAAAATAGATTCAAGAGTAGCAAAATTGCTTAATATACTAGATGGTGATAAAGGAGTCGATCCATCAACAAAACCTCAAATACCTGATTTATCAAAAAGCTCTTTTGTTTTGGGGACAATGAATCAGTAAATGATTGACACTTATAGAATCCCCACACATACATTTCATATCTTTGCAATATTTTGTTTTAAACGAGTTTAAACGAAGCCTATGGATCAGACTTT
>JADBJO010025972.1:0-2500 GCA_016801955.1 Conus betulinus | reverse complement strand
TCTCTCTCTCTCTCTCTCTCTCTCTCTCTCTCGACTAAATGTTTCCGCATGAACAAAAAGCAAATAAATGAACATACTTGAAACATTCTCAAACCACTCTTCATCCATCTCAAAGTAAATGTTAATGCTTTCTCCAGCCTTCCTCCCAACCCCGCCCTTGGCACGAAAACTGCCGAAAGCTCCACCAAGGGACGTTATCTAGACGGATGATTTTAGATAGGTTTGTCAGCCCTCCAAAAGATAACTTCCCTTCGAAAGAGAGTTCTTTCTGTCAAATATTGAGATCAGGTTGGTTTAAACAACAAAATCAAACACTCACACAAAACAAGCAAATAAACAAAATATAAAGAAATTGAAAAAAAATATAATGGCAACAGGTATGTTATTTGGCGTTCAGAGAATATCAACATGTTCTGTAATCACATCCATGTTCATCGTTGACTGAAAGAAAACACAAGGGGGAAAAAATCATGTTTGAAAGCGATTAAACAGTATCTTTTTCTGTGTGAAAAAATGGTTGTGGCGTGTTACATTGAGAATGCAGAACGAAGACCGCACCGAGCGAACGATGCACCACAGTTCACCAGTATGTTGGTATTCCATCCGCATTCTAGACAATATATTGATTTTTGTCTATTGCGTGTAATAGAGTGAGGCTCAATACGCACACACTCGCACACATTTTAGTGCATCCGATTCTGTGTGGAAAGGGAAATAAAGTTATGCTCGTTACTTCTCTGTTCAAAACTACTACGGTAATCTCTAAATGGCGTATGCCAAACACTGAGATAGTTCTATAATTAAAACGTTTGGGCAAACAAACATCATGTAAATATCTATCGCTGTTCTCACGTGTGTGTTGAGGTTGTTTGTTTTTAGCGGAAACCCTAATGCTGTTAATGAAAGACTTTAGGATGCAGTTTCTTGGACAGCACTCTCTGAAATGATTGAATATAAAACCGAGTCGTTGTAGACCATGTCATGAATCATCGACCGTTTTTCATATACATGATATTTTAAAGTTATTCATTACGGTGATATGCGCGACTGAATTTCACAAATACCCTGTTTCAACTGTGACAGAGGTTCACAGTGATATCTGAGAACACACACACACACCCCCCTACCACCACCACACTGCCAAGTGTAATATGAGTTGTAGGAAGAATTCACACTTCACTAGGATCTTCCAGATCACGCACGCACGCGCGCGCACGCACACACACACGCGCGCGTGCGCGCGCCTCGTCTAATGTCACAGATGTGAACAGATGTAAAACTAAACTACTACTACTACTACTACTACTACTACACAGAGAAGGCTCAGCCATTCAATGCCGATAGCAATCTGGTGGAGCAACCAACCAATTACCGACGATCTCCGACGTTCGTGCCGGAGATGGTAGCAGGGAAGCCGGAAATAAGCCCATAATGAACTAGCTCATAGCGGAATGGAATGACTCAGTGCGGTATAGCCAGGCCTGTAGCCGGGACAGAGGCAGAGTTCGGCTGACCCGACATGATCATTATGAGAGAGCAGGCTGTTACAACATTCACTCGCCATACTTGGAACAGCGTCAGGCATGAGAGCGTACTGTCCTGTGGAATGCGAGAAGTTAACAGAGATGTCGCTACTAGGTGGTTTGATAGTGTGTGTGTGTGTGTGTGTGTGTGTGTGTGTGTGTATGCTGTAATGTGTGTGTGTGTGTGTGTGTGTGTGTGTGTGTGTGTGTGTGTGTGTGTGTGTGTGTGCTGTTTTGTGTGTGTGTGTGTGTGTATGCTGTAATGTGTGTGTGTGTGTGTGTGTGTGTGTGTGTGTGTGTGTGTGTGTGTGTGTGTGTGGTTTTGCATACCTGCGGGGGCGGGGAAGCGATAAGGTGGAGAATGCTGTGTGTGAATAGACCATCTAACCAGCCTCGGTGAAAATGTATGCTGTGGAAAGACACCTTGTGGTTAGGGGCCGGAACAGTTGTGGTGGTGGCAGGTATTTGTCCTGCCCGTCACCAGAGCCCTGTAGGAACACTGTCCGCTGACACGCCGCCCAAGGCATCGGTGCTGGCTCTGAGGCCTGCTTACGTTGATGCCGTCATGTCTAGAGTGACTACAGAGAATAGTCCTTGACGCTGTAGGAAAATAATGCCGACTTCCCCTCTCAGGGGGATCAAAATTATCCTTGCTCGTCTCATGATCAGGATCAGTCTTTGTATCAGGGGAAAAACCACTTTTTTTTTTTTTCGCAGGAACAGTCGATGCTTTCTCCTTTCACGTTTAAATGAAGAAAAAAAAAAAACACAACCCAAAACAAGATGCAAAGCCCATAAACGTACTCCCAGTTCGTCATAAAATATTGCATAAAGAGGGGAAACCGTTTGGGGGCCGTTATAGCCGTTAATAACGGATATAACGGGAAACATCGGCCATCATCTGTGACCCAAATGAACATGCCTACAAGTTTTCAGAAAAAATCGGCCAAATACTTTCTGAAATATTCCATACAGAA
>JADBJO010025971.1:17500-23101 GCA_016801955.1 Conus betulinus | reverse complement strand
CCCCCCCTCGATGGGGGGGGGGGGGTGGGTCCACTGAGGACATTGCCCATTTCTCCCAATTCAAACAAGCCTTGCGATGGATTTGCACGCACCCCCGAGTTCTTCCGTTGCGTGTAACATCATGACTTTTCTTACACCAACACAACACACAACACACAAACACACAACCACCAACAACAAAACAAACAAAAAAGCAACAAAACAACCAAAAAACATTAAGTGACATGAACCTCCATTCTTTACAGTTCTTGGATCAGCCAACTTCCTTCTCTTCTCTCGTTCTTCTCTCTCCTCTCTCTTCTCTCTCTCGCTCATCTTCTCTCCCCAGCCTTCATCTCGTCTCCAGTCTCCCTCCCAGTTGCAGATTTTTTGTCTTGACTGCCGATGTAACGTCTTGATCTTTGTTTAGGTAAATTATGGGACCAATCGTGACGAGAAATTAATTTTGTGGTCACACATATTCACAGCAAATAACAACCTAATTTAGTCACATACCCATTTTCTCACATATGACATACCATCATATAAAGGAATTTGGATTTCAATTAAACATCTCCTCGGTTCATAAAATCAATGGACAGGGAATAAAAAACTTTGTTTAAATCTGACACTTCTGCATTTAACCGATCGATATCTTCGTCCTGACTGAAGAAGGTCATACTGATTGCAAGAACGTGGGTTCTGGTCACACGCAATCTTCTTCGCTTTACAAAACAACACGGCACCTGTACAGCTCACTCAGACTTTTTTTGTCTCTCACCGACGATTTTTCCTCCCACGTTCACCACTTTCTCAAGCACATTTCTACTCTTCACAGTCAACCCACCATACCACCCACAATACGATGTCTGATCTCGCAGACAGGGCCAAAGAAAGGAATGATAGCCATCATAAGAACGATGTCATCAAATGGCGAGCATTCTCCTGCCTTCCTTTTTTTTTTTTTTTTTTTTTTAACTTTTCGATGTCAGATTCAACCCCATTGTAACATATGGAGCTGAAATCTGGAGCTTGACGCAAAATGAAGAAAGATAGAAAAGGAAAAGTTTCCTGTTTCTCGCTCTGAAAACGATCTCTGGGTTGTGAATGTAAAATCGCCGACGAAGCATGTTATTTATGGAGAAAACGGCAGGTATCCTTTGTATATATCAACGTTTGTCAAATGTGTAAAGTTTGGTTACGTCTTGTACAGATGGACAATGATCGATATCCCAAAAAGGTCCATGAAATGCTTTTAAATTTGCAACGCCAAAATTGTGAAAAGTGTGGGCATGTAAAGTTAGAAATGTACTGTATATAAGTTTGGTGGTGGGGGGGGAAGTTTGGGACGCTCAAGGGTTGGTTGGCACGTGAACATCTTCCTAGCATGCTTCAAGGAAAGGCTTATTATAGACTGTTTTAAGCAGGACTGGCATGCGTCCCTTTGGAGTCGCATACATTTTATAACGTGTATGCTTCTTTCAAGCAGTCCTTTTCAATAAGTCCACATTTATGTGAGATCAATTACATCAAGAAGCGTAATGTATATTCGAGATTTAGAATTGGAATGTCTCCATTGAAATGTCATTTTCTGATGTATAGACCCTACACCGAACAGTGATGTGAATTGTCCATTTTTGTCCCAATGTTCCAGAAACAGAACTCCATTTTTGTGTTGTTTGTCACCGGTATGAAAACCTTAGACAAGAATTGTTGCCTAGAAAGTTTTTATAGACAGCCTTCCATGTTTAAATTTTCGTTGTTGCTTGCGAATACGAACAAACGCATTATGGAAAGGCTGTCCCCTCTTCATATTCAAAGCTTTGGGGTTAAGACATAAGAGTTTGAATGTGATTTGATTTGATTATTGATTTTGAATATTGTCTATCTCACTCTCTCTGTCTGTCTGTCTGTATCTCTTCTGTCTGTCTCTCTCTCTCTCTTCTCTCTCTCTCTCTGTCTGTCTGTCTGTCTTTCTGCGCGCGCTTGAGCGCGCGTGTGTGTCTGTGTGAAATCTAAACTCTCTCACTGACTGCGTGTTTGTGTGGTGTGCGGGCGTGCATGCGTGCTGTGCGTGCGTGCGTGCGTGCGTTCGTGTGCGTGTGTGTGTGTGGTGTGTGTGTGTTTGTGTGTGTGTGTGTGTGTGTGTGTGTTGTATACGTAGAATTCTAAACGTGCGTTGCGGTGTGTGTTTTATGGTAAACTGAGGCGAGAATCTAAAACTCTTGCACTTATTTCGGTGAGTGTGTTAGGTAAACAGTGCGTGAAGGCGACGTTTGTATCCTGACAGGGCCAAACCGATCGATATTTTTGTTCCTTTGTTGTTGAAAATTTCTATGCAAGGCACGCTCTCACCTCTGTTTGTGCAACACGTTCGTGCAGAATGGCTATACTCTGCCATTCAAAGCGTTACTTCACAACAGTGTGTGATGCGTGTTCGGGATAAGCTTTTTCGTTGCTTTGTATCCCTGACAAAACAAACGCGTTCCTTTGGATTATTTTTGTTCTTTGTTGTTGACATTACATTTACGCATTCTTGGCATTACATTCACGCTATTCTTGGCGGGTACATTCACGCATTCTTGGCGTTATATTCACGCCATTCTTGGCGCGTTACATTCACGACTTCTTGGCGTTACATCACGCATTCTTGGCGGTACATTCACGCACTTTCTTGACGTTACATTCACGCATTCTTGGCGTTTACGTTCACGCCTTCTTGGCGTTACATTCACGCATTCTTGGCGTTACATTCATGCATTCTTGGCCGTTACGTTCACGCATTCTTGGCGTTACGTTCACGCATTCTTGGCGTTACATTCACGCATCTTGGCGTTACATTCACGCATTCTTGGCGTTACATTCACGCATTCTTGGCGTTACGTTCACGCATTTTTCTTGGCGTATATTCACGCATTCTTGGCGTTACGTTTCACCGCATTCTTGGCGTTACGTTCACGCATTTCTTGGCACCGTTTCACGCATTCGCGCGTTACATGCACGCATTCTTCGCGTTACATGCACGCATTCTTCGCGTTACAGCACGCATTCTTGGCGTTACATGCACGCAGTCCTTTCCATCTCTTTCACACTCACCTCAAGTTCGTCCAGTCGCACAGCCTCAGCAATGGCTGTCCACAGGGGGCAGTCCCAACGTCAAGCCACAGACACACACCGTCACACGCACACACACCCACATACACACACACGCACAACACTACACATACACCACACACACACACACCACACCCACACACACACACACACACCACAACACGTAACAACGTTCACTTACCAGCTCTCAATCACACAGAAAACACTCTCTCTCTCTCTCTCTCTCACTCACTCTCTCTCACTCTCTCCACACTCTCACTCACACACACACACACACACACACACACACATTCTCTCTGTCTCGTCTTTCTCGCGCAGACACACACACACACACACACACCACACACACACACACAACACACACACACACACACACACACACACACAAACACACTCATACACACCAACATACACACACACACACTGCATCTCATACACACACACACACACCCACCACACACACACACACACGCACTCGGGGGGGGTCTATTCAGACACCAGACAGTTCATTTTACTCTCTCTTTCTATCCCCCCCCCCCCCCCCCCCCCCCTCCCAATGAATTTCCCCCTCAAGGGCCATGACGTCTATGGCTTTAGCAACAAACACTCTTTGCAACGCCCCAGTGACCTGGGTCTGTGCCTTTCGGTAATCCACACCACCCCACCCCCCATCCAACATCAGGGGACGGTCCATGTGTCGGTATCATCTGGCGCGGTTCTTCACTTCAGACAACCGCTTGATGAATTACTCACCCTTGAAGTGTGGGAACGGCGAGAACTGCGTTTTCTCTTCTTCTTCTCGTCTTCTTCTTTCTTCCTCTCTCTCTCCTCTCTCTCTCTCTCTCTCTCTCTCTCTCTCTCTCTCTTAAAACTTGCGTTGCTGTAGAAACGAACACGTTCAGGACTACGTTTAACTAACGGTAACGGCGAATGGGCGGGGTGGGGTGGGGGTGGGGGGTGGGGGGTGGGGGGGAGGGGCAGACTGTACCGGCAGGTCCTGCCCAGCTTGGTGTCAAAGAGTTAAAAAAATTAAAAAAAAAGAGGTTCAAGTGGCATAGCCTCGTAGGGGCTAGTGTGAACTGTCAGAGGTTCCCACCAGTGTCTAGGGCACTGCGTGATGGACAGCGGAGCCCACCACACCCCATTTCTTTCTTTCCGCCGCCTGTAACCTTCCGTGAACTGGGTCAGGACCCCGTTTACTGCTTGGGGAGGACAGAGAGGAATTTTCCAGTTGACCGAACCGTCCGAAGACCGTCAGCTCCCGCTGGCAGACGTACACTCCGCCTTTACTATGGGCCTGTCTGGAGTGGTGTTGAGACCGCCGGCAACAGCAAAGCAATGTGTTAAAACATAGAGCGATCTCGAAGGAGAAGACGGACTGTGTTAGATTCTACTGTGTCCAGGCCTTACGGAAGTTTCGTGACGTCCCCACATAACGCGCGCGCCGCACACACGGAGAGAGAGAGAGAGGAGAGCGAGAGAGAGAGAGGAGAGAGATTTGAGAGAGGAGGGAGAGAGAGAGAGAAAGATTACAAATCATTAAATAAAAAGGAAAACACTCTCTCTCTCACACACACACACAAACACACACACACACAACCCGGTGTCGCGTGAAATCTGGGAACGTGATATCTGGGGAAGGCTTCCCAGATATCACAGATTTTTTGGAACGCGTTCCCAAAATGTTTTGTGATATCTCTGGGAAGGCCCGTGATATCTCGGAACGTGGGTCTTTCAGAGCTCAGAAGGGCAGAAAGAAGACGAAAAAAGAATGGATTTTCGAGATAAGGTAGGAAACAATTTTTTATTTAGGTGCAATTGAGATCTTTGGCCTTCTTGTCACTCTTTTTTTTTCGTACGTTGTTTCCCCAGATTTACTGTGATATCTGGGAACGCCTTCCCAGGTTTCACGATTGGAAGTACAGGAAATCTGGGAACGCGTTCCAGATATCACGGTAAATCTGGGAACGCGTTCCCAGATATCATGGTTCCCAGATATTATACGACACCGGATTAGATTTTAATGAGCTCGAACTATGCTGATCTCTTTTCAGTCAATATCATGACATTCATAAGGTCCCCCCCCACCCCACCCCACCGCACCCCCAGTAAAACTGGGTTCACAGCTTATCGTCCCTTTCGTTAAATGTGCCTACAATTTATGGTTCGTTTCACTGTGGACTGTTTTCAGGTTAGATCTAGTTGCAAACTGAAGCGACTGCAGGCGGAAATGTATACAAATTAAAAATTTTCAGAAAGTATTTATAATGACTCTGCTGCCGAACAACGTAGATAAACGAATCACAAGACAAAACACGACGCGTTTCGATCTCTTGGGTCTTCTTCAGGCAAGAAATAAAACATTTTCGTTGTCCTGAGCTTTTTTTTTTGTTTGTTTGTTTTGTTTATCTTGCCTGAAGAAGACCTAAGAGGTCGAAACACGTCGTGTTTTGTCTTGTGATTCGGTCGTCTACTTTGTTCGGCGGAATCATCATAAATACTTTTTGA
>JADBJO010025971.1:0-12500 GCA_016801955.1 Conus betulinus | reverse complement strand
CTGTATCCTCATAAAGGACAGCAGCCTGTTTCAGAGACGGACCAGAAGCCGCAGCATGCTTTGTGAGGAGTCATCGCGTCACGTGTAGCGGCCCCACCTTTCTCTCCGCACTTCACTTTCTCTGAAAACAGAACTGTCCCCCGGGGGTGACAACACTCTTGACTCCAGCCATCAGTCTTGTAAAATGCCCCGGCGGCCGGTGTTGTGGTTCGGTAATGGCGCCCTTGTCACTCTCCGGACATTCGGCGTGTGCCGGCTTCAGCTGGAGTTCAGCCTCACTTCACACAGCCGCTGATTGATTGCTGCACTGTAAAAAAGAGGGGGACGCACTACGCAGGGATTGATTGCTGCACTGTAAAAAGAGGGAGACGCACTACGCAGGGATTGATTGCTGCACTGTAAAAAGAGGGGGGACACTACGCAGGGATTGATTGCTGCACTGTAAAAAGAGGGAGATGCACTACGCAGGGATTGATTGCTGCACTGTAAAAAAGAGGAGGGAGACGCACTACGCAGGGATTGATTGCTGTACTGTAAAAGAGGAAGACGCACTATGCAGGGATTGATTGCTGCACTGTAAAAAGAGGGAGACGCACTATGCAGGGATTGATTGCTGCACTGTAAAAAGAGGGAGACGCATTACGTAGGGATTGATTGCTACACTGTAAAAAGAGGGAGACGCACTACGCAGGGATTGATTGCTGTACTGTAAAAAGAGGGGGACGCACTACGCAGGGATTGATTGCTGTACTGTAGAAAGAGGGAGACGAACTACGCAGGGATTGATTGCTGTACTGTAAAAAGAGGGGGACGCACTACGCAGGGATTGATTGCTGTACTGTAGAAAGAGGGGGACGCACTACGCAGGGATTGATTGCTGCACTGTAAAAAGAGGGGGACGCACTATGCAGGGATTGATTGCTGCACTGTAAAAAGAGGGGATGCACGACGCAGGGTTGTTTTCCTTTCTTCCAGCTCAGGAAATGGGAGAAGGAGGTAAAAAAAAATTGCTTAATGTTTCCTGGTCTCCCTGTTTAGGATGAGTTCGTTTTCCGTTAAAACTCGCGCAGCTTGAGGTGGTCCCTGACGTCAGATAAGCCATAAACTACATTGACTCGGCTGGTCCTGATCTTCCTTGCGCTAACCTCCCACAACCTTTCCTCCCTACGCGTAATGTGATACTAGCTGTCTGGCTGATAGTGCGCTGGAAATAGGTGCTGTGTTTCTTCATTAATGCTTTATGCCAGAATGCAGCGAGCTGTGATCGATTGATGTCACTGTATTGTGGGGGGCCTCTGACTGACAGAACGACACCAAACATGAATGGGTCTTCTTTCATACGCTTTGCTGACAAGCACCACAAAGATTTGTCAACAAAAAACAATTGAAACAGACAAACGAACACACAACAAATGAAATGAAAGTTCAACTCAGTAGAGAGCATGCGTCGTCCTTTCGATCACGCTCAAACTCAGACATATTGGACATGCATATTTTTCCTTCACAACAGACAGAAAATTATTTGCTAGACGCCTACCTGACAGCTAGTACAGGGCCCGAATAAACAGTCGCTGTCAGCACTGATCAGCTCACTGATACTAGTGTTTTGGAAATGGGGTGTTGTGTTTCTTCATTAATACTTTGCGCCAGAATGCAGCGAACTGTGGTCGATTGATGTCACTGGATTGTGGGGTCTCTGACTGACAGAATGACACCAAACATGATTGGGTCTTCTTTCATACGCATTGCTGACAAGCACCACAAAATTTGTCAACAAAAAACAATTGAAACAGACTAATGAACACACAACAAATGAAATGAAAGTTCAACTCAGTAGAGAGCATGCGTTGTCCTTTGAATCACGCTCAAACTCAGACATATTGAACATGCATATCTTTCCTTTTAAAACTGACAGAAAATTTATCCTAGGACCCTTACCTGACAGCTGGCACAGGGCCCAGATAAACAGTCACTGTTGGCACTGGTCAGCTTCACTGGGAACACGCGGCGGTTTCCCTAGCACGGCCTAAGTATGTTTTGCTTGTCTATCTGTGCTCTCTACGTGCTTGTGAAGCATGCCGAAACTGATTCTATCACAGCCGCACCATGCTTTTAGTAAAGCAAGATTTTTAGCATGCTACACATGCAGATGTCAGTTATAAACAATGAAATGCTTCTACCCTGACCTTGTACTTTTGCCCGTTCCAATCATTTGAAACTGATGTCACATGTACACACTCCAATGCAAATCATGGTGAGCCTACTCACGACTTGGGAGAGAGAGGGAGGGAGGGAGAGAGAGAGAGAGAGAGAGAGAGAGAGAGAGAGAGAGAGTGCGTGCACACACACACACACACACACACACACACACACACACACACACACACACACACACACTGACAGAAACCCACACACTAACAACAGCGGTATATAAACAGATGGATCACACACACACACACACACACACACACACACACACACACACACACACACACACAGACACAGAGAGAGAGAGAGAGAGAGAGAGAGAGAGAGAGAGAGAGAGAGAGAGAGAAACTAGATATTACAGCTTACTCTATCATTAAAACACGCTCAGGTACTCACTTGCACACTCTTACTTTTATGTATGCAGAGAGAGAGAGAGAGAGAGAGAGAGAGAGAGAAGAGAGAGAGAGAACAGAGAGAGACAACAACAACACACACACACACACACACACACACACACACACACACGCACGCACGCACGCACGCACGCACGCACGCTCGCGCGCGCGCGTGCGAGAGAGAGAGAGAGAGAGAGAGAGAGAGAGAGAGAGAACACAACAACAACAACAACAACACACACACACACACACACACACACACACACACCACGCACGCGCGCACGCACGCACACGCACGCACGCACGCACGCAGAGAGAGAGAGAGAGAGAGAGAGAGAGAGAGACAGAGACAGAGACAGAGACAGAGAGAAATAAGCGCTTGGTGGAGTGTACTTGTAAATCTCAGCACTGTGCCACACTGACCGGGCCGCCTGGCAAGTCAGTCTCCGCAACTGATGAACAACACCCACGAAAAAAAAAAAAAACACACACACACACACAAAACTCAAGAAACGCGGTATGAACCGAAGTTATATCAAGCGGCACAAAGAAGAATCACAACACACAAATCACTCCCAGAGTTAATCATATCCAGTTATGAAGTGTGGAAGAAGAATAATGCATTAATCACAAGAGAAAACTTCACCACAAAAAATCAGTACTCAGTCTGCCGCTGATGACCACGTGCGTGCACGTGTACGCCCGATGCCAGCGCTTAGAGTTAATTTTGTATTTCCGTCTCACAGTCAAGGGAGTATATATGTGGTTGTGCTTAGGTTATACATGTAATGCATTTTGATCCTCAGCTTCAAATCAGTGCGTAGTGTGGTCGCAAAAGTTAGCGAATGTGGTGTAGCGTATATGTGATTAGTAGTCCGCACGCAGTGACGCCTCCTTGATTGAAACGGAGCTGAATTTGGTATACGACTTGATCTCGTTCTCCAAATTTTACCTTTTACATGCCTGGTGTAAAGCTTATGGTGAAGCCTGATTATAGAGTTGAGACATGCTAATGAAAGGTCCTCGGATTAGTAGTATTATTATCATCCTTATTGTTGTTATTATTATTATTATTACTATTTTACATTATATTATCATTATTATATTAGTATGATTATTATTATATATTGTTATTTATTTTATTATTATTTCATTAATATCATTATAACAAGACTATTTTAAAGGTGAATACAAGGACCTAGATTATTTTCTTTCGAAAATGTTTTTGGGGAACCGTTATTTTTTTTTATTTTCTTCCAAAATATCAAACTTTTTTTCTCTTTTTTTTTTTAGGCAAATGCAGATCATTTTTTTTTCTTCTTTTTTTTCCCCCCTCCTTTTTGTCTCGATCTTCTTTTTACGCTCCAGTGCTTTGTGCCCACACCATTTATTCCCCGTTCCACATCCACACAGCCACGGCTCCGGCAATCCACAGACAGAGAAGTCAGTGTCCAAGTCGTCATGAGGCAACCCACCGGAGGAGACACTGCACTGCTGCTAGATCACTTCGGTGCTGTTCAGTGGTGCCTGTTCTGATCCAAGCATACGCAGGATACCACCTACTGAGCCCCTACTGACCGTCAGTAAGGGTTTAGTCGGGAAATTTTCCGTTTCTGTTTATGTGTAAAACATTGACAATCAAAGAACCGCTTATCCAACCGAAAACTACACAAACAGACAACAGCGAGAACGGCAACACCTCGTTTCCATGACGGTTTTTTCTTCCTCTCTTTTTCGTTGCTTAAAAAAAACTGAATTATTTTTCAGATGCTGCGTTAAAAGGCGAAGTTGTGGACTTGCGCGTGAACTGGATTACAGAGAGGGGGAGTTTCGCAGGGTCGTCATCCTCTCGCCTCTCTCTCTCTCTCTCTCACTCTCTCCTCCCTCTCTCTCTCTCTCCAGGAGGCGTGTGACGTTGTGGGATTGTTAGTGTGAGTGGGGATAAGGACTGCATATAAACTGAGAGTTTGTCGTCTTGCACGCCGTGTGCGAATGTGTTGTTGCTGTAATGCCTGGGGTATTCAATTTCTTTGAGGTGGGTTTTACCCTACCCCCGTTCCAGATAGGCTGTATAGATATCTGGACACGTAACGCTTTGGTCTTTTTGTTTTGTTTTGGTTGTTCTTCTCCTCTCTCTCCTGCTCTCGCCTCTCGCGTCCTCTCTCTCTATTCTCTCTCTCTCTGTGCCTCTTCTCTGACACACAACACACCCCACCACACACCAACCTCTCTCCTCTCTCATCCTCTTCTCTCCCTCCCCTCCCTCACTCTCCCTCTCTCATCTCCTCCCTCCTCCTCTCCTCCCCCCGCTCCCCCCTCGCTCACGCCGCCTCCCCCCTAACTTCCTCCCCCTCCTCCCCCCCTCCCCCCTCTCCCCTCTGCATCCCTCCTTCTCCCCCTCTCCTCCCCTCCCTCTCTCTCCCCCAATCCCCCCCTCCCCGCCCAGCCCCCTCTCTCTCTCCCCTTTCCTCCCTCCCTCCACCCTTCCTCTGCCTTCTCGCCTCCCTCCCTCCTCCCCCTCGACTTCTCCCTCCTCGCTTACCCCCTCCCATTCTCTCTCCCTCTAGCCCTCTCCTTCTCTCGCGCTCTTCCTCCTCTCCTCCCCTCTCCTCCCCTCTCCCTCTCTCTTTCCCTCCCCTCTCCTCTCTTCTCTCCCCCCCCCTTCCATCTCCCCTCTTTCATCCCCCTCCCTCCTCTCCCCTCTCTCCCCTCCGCCTCTCTCCTCCTCCCCCCCCGCCTCCTCTCACTCTCCTCCCCGCCACTTCTCCCTCCTCATTCCGCTCACCCTCCGTCACCTCTTCCTCTCCCATCTCTCCTTACTCCTCCATCTCTCCGCTCCGCCCCGCCTCTCCTCCCCCCTCTCTCCCCCATCCTTCCCCTCTTCCTCTCCCCCCCTCCTCTTCCTCATTCTCCTCCCCTCCTCATCCTCCGCCTCCCTCCCTTCCTCCCTCTCCCCTCTTCTCTCCTCCTCTTCTCCCTCTCATCCCCCCCCTCCCCCCCTTCCTCGCCCCTCCTCTCTCCCTCCCTCCGCCCTCGCTCCCTCTCTCCCTCCCCCCTCCCCCCTCCCTCGCTCCCCTCCCTCTCCTCCCCCCTCCTCCTCCTCTCTCTCACCTCTCTCTTCCACTTCCCACCCATCCCTCCCTCCCTTCCTCCTCCTCGCTTCTCTCTCGTCTTCTCATCCCCCTCCCCGTCCTCCTCTCCCTCTCTCTCGCTCCCCCCCCTGTCTCTCCTCCCCCTCTCCTCCGTCCCTCCTCTCCCTCCGCTCCCTCCCTCCCCTCCTTCCTCCGTCGCTGCCCTCTCCTTCTCTCGGTCTCCCCACTCTCCTCATCTCTGTGACGGTCTCCTGGCCATACTGAATCCAGTGACAGACGCGGTCAAGACAGCTGGCTATATTCATCCTAGATGCGCGATGGCCGGCAGTGTCCCGGTTTTTGGGACATCCGTAGCGATGTCATCCCACACTGTGTTTTCCAGGTGAAAGACCTAACAGGCCCATGTCACATGACCTGTTTCCAGTGAAGACTACACAGCCCATGTCACATGACCTGTTTCCCAGGGAAAGACCGACGCAGCCCATCTCACTTACAACTGTTGCCTGTTAAAGACCTCAGCAGTCCCATTTTCACCACGACTGTTTTCCTGTGAAGACCCTCAGCACCCATACTACGTCACACTGTTTCCAGTTTAGCCTCCATCAGGCCCATGGTCAACATCACAACTGTTCCTGTTGAAAGACCTACAATCTCCCATGTCCCATCCACCTGTTTCCAGGTGAAGAGCCACAGCAGCCCACGTCCCACTTTAGCACTGTTTTCCAGTGAAAGACCTACATCAGCCATTTCCACTTCACACTGTTCCAGTGAAAGACCTACAGCATCCCCTGTCCCTTGTACACGTGTTTCCAGGTGCAATACCCTACTTCAGCTCTCCCAGATTAAACGGTATTTCGCGCTGTATACAACGCGCAAAACGGGCACATGCTCCGAACCACGCACGCTTTGACCCACTGGTCACTGATGTAACTCTTATGTTCAAAGCTACAGTTCATCCTAAATTAGTTTCACACGCAAACACACCTTCGAACTCCTCCGTTACACATGGTCTGTCAGAACGGGGAACTCGTGCAACAACAACTTGTGCCGCGGCTTATTTTGCACGAACTACTGTTCTGTTTCATGACTCCCGGGGACGTGTCAACCCTCACATCAGAACTGACCTCGGTTTCCACACGTTTCCTAGAGTTGGTGACCCGGGACGTTCCGTACGAGCCCGTGTGGCGTGTTAGCCCTCCCCCCTTGATTCTCCGTGAGCCTCTCCCAAGGCGGGTTCTTTCAAAGTTAGGCTTTCTTTGGGCTAATGGCTTCAAAGGACAGTGTAACCTTGAAACACAACTCTCTTCGGGGTCTTGGCCGTGACATTACCCAAAGCAGAGTCTGCCGTCAATCCTTCTGCCCGCATTACCCAACCATTCCCTCCCGATAGCTGATCAGGAGCCTGTTAAAGTGCTGTATGGACATGAGACAGTTGTCAGGGTGGGGAAAAACCAATTACCACTCTCCAGTGGTAGTTCGAACCTGCGCGACGCGTCCGCTTCCAAGTGCGAACGCGCTAACCGTGTTGACCACCAGTGACCAGTCACTGAGCTGTACCATGCAGACACGACAACCTGGGGTTTTTTTGTTTCTTTTCTGCTCAAACTTCCGAAAACCAAACGAACACCGAACAACAATCAGTAAACGGCTCTCTCATTATACTTCACGTTACCTCCAAAATGTTTTCTCTTTATTATTCTAGACAAATTTTCTAGAGCGAAAACACAACGCACCCGGACCGCCAACTGAAGGAAACACACGGATTAATGACTCCCACACAATCCTTGAACCTACTGCTTGTGGCCGGAATAGCTGCTTGGTATAGCGCCCGGACTCTTTATCCTTGGTGTGCGGGTTCGCATTTTCGGTACATGGTTTTCGTTTTTCCCTCGATAGTTAACAATTGGTTTCTGGGCTCCATTTCCCCATACAGTCCTTCGAAGAGACTATACACCGAGGTTCCGGTGTGGGTGAACGCACACGCACAAACATCTTGCACACTCAACGTAAAATCCCATCACCACACTTTCGGAAGAGAAGGCAGTTTGTCCGTTGGTATGGATGAACACGTTACACATAGCAGTGCACGTCAATTCCCCGAAGAATGAGTATGGCTGCGCTTAATGGCAGGAAATTTTACAAAAAACAAAAACGGGGTCGTACACACAAAACCACCCCACATGGCCTGTCTGTACAGACATTGTCCGCAGTGGTGTATCACCCGGTCACACAGAAACGAAAGACAGGAAGAATAAAGAAAGAAAGGAAACCTCCTAACTGGCGTCCTGGTCATGCAGGATACACAAAACAACACACACTTAAAACCAATGAAACGAACGAGAACGATCACTACTTCTCTGTAACCCATGGGCACATTTGGGTCTTTTTCCTGATTAAGAAGATACTGTTCTGAATACCCCTTTTTTCCACGTTTTGGATACGAACCATCGTGTTTCCCCGCCATTTCTGTCCGTTTGTCTATTGTATGTATTATTTGCTTTTCTTCTCCCCTGTCATTACCCGGTGCCATAGCAACGCGATCTTACTACTGGTGTCCTTAAGAATCTGAATCAAATCTCGTTTCTTTCTTTCTTCTTCTCTCCCCTTCTCTCTCTCCCTTCGTCTCCTCCCCCCATCCCAACCCATCTCCATCATCCTCCCATCCTCTATATAACACTTCAATCGACCGTCACAACTAATGGTGTTAAATGTGTGAGAGTGCTTCTGTTTTCACACTTCGTCAAACCATCTCCTGTCATTGTGTTGCAGCACGCCTTCTGTTCCTTGATGTTTGAGCTGTATCATTGACTGCTATCGATTGGTCGATTTGTTGTTCATGCTCGCACCATTTATTCGAGGGCATGTAATCAATATAAATGTCTGCGAAGTGTGCCATTTCGCTTAGCAACTGACAGGCGTCAGCTAAAAAAGTGAAGGGATAGGGTTCAGATCCTTGTTCTTAAACCGAGACGGGGATAGAGATAGAGAGAGAGAGAATTAATGAATGTTTATTCATATAGCCCTCAGCCCTCATGAAGGGGTAAACGTACCGATATACGATTTTCATCGTGCAATACAAAGGCTATAGTTTGGCAGCACAGTCAGGTGCAAACTATGAAGTAGCTATTTCTATATTTAAAAGCCTTATAGCAAAAACAACGATAAATTCGTTCGTGGCACCATCAGGGTTTAGTGCATGCCATGAGTAGACTTAGTTTAAATAAACAGGGTTGTCGATAATATTTAGGCTCCAAAAACTTTTCTCTTATTTCTTTCTTCTTTCAACTCTTTGACAACAAAGAACGCAAGTGTCTCTCATCCTTCTTTAGACATCTGGCATAATGGACACATCAGATCGCCGGTCATTTACAACATTTATATCTAAAGCGCGATGCACATTCAAGTCAGATATACCTAGTCTAAACCTAGTCATTATAGTACTTCAGTTTTCGATCCATATTTGCTTTCAAATACTGCTTTCAAGTCATATGTATTATTACAAAAAACGTTCTAATACAAATGAAATCTTTCACTAGTGTAAATGTGGGATTATTCCCATTTTGCCATCTACAGTCAATCAAACGCTGACGAACATTGCTATAAATGATTTTCATTTCCCACACCTTGATTTTACCCCAACCCCACGTCACCAAAACCATTACTATATAAACAAACACGCACATTTGAAACCCAGTCATCTTTCCCCAATAGCATCTAAATCCATACAGCATTTTATACGCTATATTAGGTAACCTATGTCATCCATATGTAATACTTAAACCAATATCGAAGGCAGTTAACCGCAGCACTAAATCAATATTACAATTAACCGTGGGCATTAACTCGTGGGAATCTATTGTTTTCACCTATACTAAATCGTTGGGGGTGCGCAGATCTACGCCTAAATACTTTTTAAGAGCAAATAAATGAACTGACTCACAATGAACAGCGGCTTGGTCTAACCCCCATATTTCTGATCCGTATAGCAGTACTGGCTGGACACGCGTATCAAAAGTTTTATAAACAGTTTCAAAGGAATTGTTATTTTAGAGCATATAGCTTCTGAACTATACACAACAGTGCATTTTTTTTCGCTCGACTGGCAAGATCTTTACAAGCAGCAGTGAAACTCAGACGAGTGGAGATAAATATTCCCAAATACTTGTAAACATTAACTACAGGCATTACCACGCCATCATATAGCCATCGTTCTCTTACACTTAGATAACCTCCCTTCCGAAATACAATTATGTTACTTTTATTCATATTGACTTTCATTGAAGCGAAGAAGCAGCAGCATGCTGCAAATTATTTAGCTGTGTCTGCAGTCCTATAACCCGTCTCTGACAATAAAACAACATCATCTGCCAATAGAAGAATAAACAACTCAAATGCAGTACTGAGAGAGCACAGCGCCATGTTTTTCCGTTATTATCACATGTAATGCTAACTCATTAATAAATACAGAAAATAATACAGGGCTACACGAGTCTCTCCCTGTTTCACTCCTGCTGCTGTACATCGAATATAATCAGAAAGTTTTTTTTGAACCCACATCTTACTCTACATTTTACATTTTCATACATAACTTTGATTCATGGCACCTTAAATAACTTACCAGTTATGCCACGTTTTGTAATAAATAGGCCATAGCAAGATTTCTATTAATGGAATCAAATGCTTTTTTTTTCAAAGTCTATGAACGCTACATAAAGTTTACGGTTATATGGAAAACTGCTTTTGCACAAGCGCTAACACGTAAATATGTGATCAACTGTCGAATATCCTTTTTTTTAAAGCTGCTTTTAAGACTGCCTGATACTCGCCTGTAATATTGTTCTCGTCTATCCATTCTTGTAATCTTGTTTTGTTAATAATAGAACTATAAAGTTTGCTGCTTATATCAGTAATAGAAATGCCCTCTATATTATTGGGATTATTAACATCTCCCTTTTTTAAACAATGGTAAATAATGGATTCCTGTCCAATTTTCCGGAAATACCCCGTTGTCAAAAGTGTATTGAATAATTTTGTGAGAAAATTTACGACTTGATCATTTTGAATACTTCAGTAGCTCGCTAACAAACACCATCTGGACCTGCTGCTTTCCGAACTTTCTGTTTTCAGTTTTTTCTTATGGCCAACAATACTTCCTCTTTAGAAATAGGACGATTCATATAACTATCACTGTCCGCTATCAGCCGGATCTTCATAATTTGAAGTATTTACATCTATTTCTATAACAATTTAAAGTGCTGGAACCACTTGTCACTGTAATCTCGTTTCTTTGGCTGTTTTTTCTATTAAGTAGGAAGCTTTATGGACAATGTCCCAGAATTCTCCTCTGGTTTTTTTTTACTGATTTCGTCACAAAGCTCGTTCAATAATGTATTGTTAAACCTCTTTACTCTTCCTTACCAGCCAAATGTTTTATATTCACGCCGAGCGCGCCACGGTATAACCTTTGCCGATCCTCTCCCTATCTAATGTCCTACACACTATTCTGAGAAGCTTCTTCTTACTTCTTACTTTTTTCTTAGTGGTTTCACATTCCTGGTCGAACCAGTCTCGTCGTACCCTTCTCGACCTTCTCTGTTAGCAAGCATTTATATGCTTTTTCATACAATCCGCCCACAGTCTTTTATTACACCTGCATGAACCCTTGGCTTTAGTGCTGCTCAAACGGACATCAACCATCCACTTAAGAATCATAGCATTGGTTCAAACTTACTGTTCCTATCATTTTTTACAAAGCGAGCATAAAAAAACAATACGGCAATATTCACCTGTTCCAAACACTTAGTTTTTTTTTTTTTAATTTTTCAATAGTTTTCCTTACCCTTCCCTTTTATTAGCTGACTTCTTTATTCCTGGGACACACGACTCGCACTCTTGCACCAGGCATATGATCCAAAACTCTCCTTTCCACAAACAACACGGTGTAGTTCACATTCTTCATACCCTATGATAATAATGCGTTACAAAATGAAATAGTCAGCGACACTGCATCCAATTCTGATATCTATGTATAGTGAACCCTGAGGTCACCCTTACAAACCATTTAAATATAACTTCAATCTAGGCAGTGCCCTTTTTAAGAATTAATTTTTTCCCTCCATAATTATTTTCAAATATCGATCTTGAGAACATCTCAATTGAGTGGACACCTCACCTCTTAGATCTTGCATCAATTAGCTGTTTGCCAAAAAAATCCTAGAAATATTGAAGCCTGCTGTTTACGAAGAAGGTCACCACACAATACCACATAAACATGAGAGAGAGAGATAGAGAAACAGAGATAGACCAGACAGACAGAGAGAGGCGGAGAGATAGGAGAGAGAGGAGGAGAGAGACCGAGAGACAGAATAGACAGACTACAGAGACAGAAGAAGAGAAAGAGAGAGTAGGATTGATCGAAGAGATGCATAGATAGAGAGGAGGTGGGGGGGGGGTGGAGGGCGTTGATTTACAGGTTAGTTAAAGATTGCTGTTTGCACAAAATATGAACAACGAAAATGGTCGTTCTCCTCTGTCTCGTATCGCCATTCATGGTAGATGTTATCGGTGAGCAAACAACTCCCGTTCATCGTCTTTAAAAAAAATATTTAAATCGCAAGGAAAGGAAACCTTTGCACAGCCTCGTTTTCTATCCTCTCTAGGCACTATTTGTTCGCGGGTGTGTTTTTGTGCTATATTAGCTCATAATAATTATTATTCATTCCTGTGTTCATGCATAATCTATTTGGTCATGTATGTATACACATACTTGTAGCAATCGTTATTGATCGTGTACCTAGACACGGGC
>JADBJO010025970.1:12500-23101 GCA_016801955.1 Conus betulinus | reverse complement strand
TCGTAGATCCAGCCGACGTTATGTGCAAGTTAAAATCCATGGAGCTGAAGTTGTTGACGCCAAGCAGGATGAGGTGAAGCAAGATCTGCACGCCCTGCACGAGGAGTACGGTATCATGCAGGGGGAAATAGGGGAATCTCCGGGAGCAAGTTAGTAGTCTGCAGCAGCAAAACCTGGACCTGACGAGAAAGCTGAGGAACTTGGAAAACAGAAACTGATGATCTCAACGGGAGATCCAAGAGAAACAATCTGACTTTTTATGGATTACCTCGGGTGGAAAGTGAGACCCCTGCAGATTGTGAAATATGTTGAAAAGACCTTGCTACAGATAAATCGGAGTTGTCCAGGACATCGAATTTGGACAGGGTTCATCGACGCAACAAAACCGGCAGGACTTCCCAGTGATCGCAAGGTGGTGTTTTCATAAAACAGAAGGTGGATATCCTGAAGTCAGAGCGCAAACTACAAGGCAGCAACGTTTTCATAGGTGAGGACTTCTCCGCTAAAGTGCGTGATGTGAGGAAAAGGTTGACTCCCCATCTCAAGAAAGCTAGGAGTGACAACGCGCGACGTTGATCTTCAACTACCTTCTCGTCGACGGCAAGCGTTACACTGTAGGGGTTGACGACAGACTCAATGAACTGAGATAGGAACGTGGTCGGTCCTTTGATTTAAATAGAAATGTGTCCGCACTAGGAAAAGGAACCCACACAGAATCGACACCGGCTGTGTCCACCCTGTGTTCAACTACGTCAGCACGTGAAGCTGGAAAGGATGTGTTTGACTCTGGTGAAAACTCGGTCATCCCAGAGGCAGTTAAAAATAGGAACAACACAGACGTTGGTGTGTTTTTCTGGAAATGGCCCATTCTACTGGAAAATCATGATTCGTGTCACGTTGATATTCATAATAAAATGAAATCTTTTCATTTCGTTCATTGGAAATAAATGGATTACTTTCGAAAATGAATAGTAACGATTTTATTTCATACGTTTCTAGTTTTGATTTTTGTATGTTTTGTTGAAACATTGTTGATGTTTTCCATTGCCTATGTTTGCTGGATACACTGTTTACTGTAAACCCGCTTTAAAGTTCACGGCACGTGGAAGGCGTTCCGGTGGACTGGTGTGCTGGTGAAAAAAGATATCTGTCCCCTATGTTAAAGCAGTGGAGTGTTGCATCTGATTTGTTTTATGCCTTTATCATTGATAAATCGGTACTTGGCACAGGTGAAACATGTCATGTATGTGTGCGCATATATTCCTCCAGAGGGCTCTCCATATTACTCTCATCATTTTGATAAGGAAAATGGAGTTTCTTGCTGAAGAATTTTTGTGTGTGATTGCTTACTTTTTATTTAAAGATGAAATGTATGTGATCGTTGGCGGTGACCTAAATAGCAGAATGTCAAACTTTTCTTGTGATTTTGAAGAAGACATATCCTGTGTATGATGATCAACATAAAAGTGGACCAATTCGTGTTCGAAAAACTCTGAAGATACTGTGCTAAATAATTATGGGAAACTACTCTCAATCTGTGTATTGCTCTGAAACTGTGCATTTTAAAACGGCGTGTGTAAGGGCGACCTTTTAAAGGTCGCTACACATACATATGTGATAATGGTAGCAGCGTTAACGACTATTTTTTTGATGTCCTTTGACATGTTTTCGATCATTTCTGATTGGTGTGAGATGTGCGTATCTGAGAAAATTGAGTCTGATCATATGCCTGTGGAACTGAACCTCACCGTCTCATGTCATAACCAGAACTGTGCACAAGTAAACAACAGGCGCTGTACGATTGAGAAATTTGTCTGGAATGAAGATCACATTGATTTGTTTAAAAATGCGATTTTTTCTAATGAAATGCAAGAGCGTATGCAAGGGGCAATTAGTCTGATAGATATTAATGTAGACGAGGCATTAGATGTTTTTAATTGTTGTGTGAAAGAGGCGCAGAGAGTATGAAAAAGCAGTTTACTCTCGGCATATATGAAAAAGAAGAGGACTGGTATGATACCGAATGCCGACTAAAACAAAAGAAAAACTCGAAATTTATTGAAGAAAATCCCGGCGTTCTTTGTCACACATTCTCGTGAGTCCTACTGTAAGGCCAGGAGGGAATATAAACATCTTTTAAAGAGGAAGGAGAAACAGTTCAATGATACTCTGTTGGAGGAATTACTTCAGTCTGTAATAGCCAAAAATATTTTTGGGATCGTATTCACAAAATTTCAAGAAAACGAAAACAACCTGTGAATGATGTTAGTTCAGAAATGTGGTTCCATCATTTCAGAGATCTACTGGAAGGAAAATTTGATTCCCAAAATGATATGGTCGGTGACAGTTACCTAAATGACAACGATTATGATGACAATCAAAATCGTCCGATTTCCAGAGAAGAAATTTATGGCCTTGAGAAAAAAAGTAAAACTCGTAAAGCTGCTGGCCCAGATGGAAATATTGGTGAAATAATAAAAAACTGCTTGCCAGTCAAAAGTGTTTTTTAGATTTTTTGGTTAATTTTTTTTTTTCACATATATTTGATATAAGGGATATATCCCAAATGTGGTCAGATCTATAGTCATTCTTTATATAAAAAGGCGATGCAAACAATCCGATAATTACAGAGGAATCTCGTTATGTAATGTGTGCAGCAAATTATACCAGTGCTGTTATTAACATGAGACTGCAAGAGTGGGTGGAAGAAAATATAACATTACTGGAGAATATCAAGCTGGATTCAAGAAAAACTACTCTACTATTGATCATATATTACGCTGATGGCATTCATACAGAAAACAGTTTTTGCTTAAATCGTAAACTGTATGTCGTATTTATTGATTTCGAGAAGGCGTTTGATTCTGTTAATAGAAAACTATATTGTGGGCCATCTTGCTTAAAAATGGTATTCATGGAAAGCTGTATAAATGTATAGTAAGTATGTTGACTGTGTAAAGGCACGGGTGCGAACTGGTGCTGCTATAACAGATTATATAAACTGTACTTCTGGTGTGAAACAGGGCGATGTTTTGTAGCCCAGTTTTGTTCTCGTTATATAAATGAATTAACACAAGAGGTTATATTTCTGGAAGGCATGGTGCACATTTTATGAATGAACTTTCGGAAATCTTTATTCGCTTTTAGCTGATGACGTGGTCTTGGTCTCAGAGAAAGCAATTGGATTACAAACTCAACTAAACACCCTGCAAAGAGCTACTGCTACATTACAACTAAAAGTTAATATAAAGCAAAAAGCAACATAATTGTATTCAGAAAGGGTGGGTATCTTGCAGCGAGAGAAAGATGGACATACAATGGATCTATAATGCCTGTTGTTAATGCGTATAAATACTTGGGTATATCTTTCTCCACACGCTTGGGTTTCGTCTATACCTGCAAAGAAGATTTAGTCAGTAAAGCAAAAAATGCATGCTGTGCATACTAAAGAAATTATCATTACTCCATAACGATTCCCTTACCTTGTTTTTGAAAAGCTGTTTGATTGTCAAGTTCAGCCGATGGTGCAATATGGAGCTGAAAATATGGGGTCTAGATGCTGCTGTTGTACATTGTGAAAAAAATACATTTGTTTGCTCTAAAGAAAATTTCTTGGGGTGTCGTTGCAGACACCAAATGATTTGGTATATGGTGAAACAGCTAGATATCCAATTCATTTGAATTCTGTTGTAAAATGTATTCGATATGGTTAAAAATATCACAGATGCAAGATCACAGGTTACCACGCAAAGCGTATAGAATGCTGTTAGAACTGGACAAATAGAGGTAAGAAAAAACTGGGTAACAAATGTAAGAATGAAAACTATGTGAATACGGATTTGTTTTGTATGGCTCAACCAAGGTGTTGGTGATATGAATGCTTTATGAAGGTGTTCCGAGAAAAGATTGATTGATTTGCAGCTGGCAAAAATGGAACACACACGTACAAAAACAGTGAGAGATTTGAATTATACAGAACGTATAGTCATTTACGCTGTTTACCAGTTTAAATGGTCAATGAAAAATAGACAAGCATTTCAAAACAATTATGACTAGATTTCGATTCGGTGTGTCTGATATTGCTAGTCATTACTTTCGCTATAGACAGCTATGCGAAAGAAATCTGATCTGTCCATTGTGTCGAAATGCAAAAGAGAGTTTTGAGTCTCTTGAGTCTTTATCTTCCTCGTTTTTTTTTCTTGTCAATTAAGATACAACCGAGCTTTCAAAGTTACAGGTCTTTTTTCGCGCCGAATCGAACTGTGTTTGAAGTTTCCGTCATTCAAAAGAATTGTGCACCGACGCTTTGAAATCTGAGCAGGGGGTTGCCTCTGCCTGTGTTTTGTGCAACAGGCACTTCTCAGAGATGCTCTAAACACATCCCACTGAAGCTCCATTGACAGTTACTGAGTTGACCAGCCTTGGTCCTGGCTCTTGAAAATGGTCTCTAAATTCATAAGGATTTTCTTCAGTTTTATCAGACCCTCCCTGTCTGCTTGAGGAGGCTATTGCACAGCCGTAACCGGAAGCCCGCTCCCTCAGGGTACTGAACTTATCTCGAAATCAGAGGATACAACATAGTTTTGCTTGGGTTTCCAGCCATACGTGCATTCGAGGCTACGAGTTGGTTGATCAACTTGCCAAGAGGGCCACAAAGAAACAGTTGTTTATCACTCACACTGATCATCAAAAGCCTCTGACAAAAGGAAGGGATTTGCAGGACAGATAAAAATCTTATTCAAAATCTATCCAAACTTGAAAGAGTTTTGCCATGTTCCCGAAGCGATGGTAAAGAAAACATGGTTTTGTGCCGTTTGCACACAGGCCACTCCTTTTACACTAATTCTTATTCTTTTAAAAAGTGAAGAAAGGAAGCTTGGTGGGCTTCCATGTCATTTGCCACTCACATTCAAACAGGATTCTTTTCGAGTGTGTGAGACTTGCATGGTGGAGACATTTGTACACTGTACAGCAGATTCCAAAAAAAAAAAATTGTGTTAAGAGATGTCCCACATCATGTGATCTTTGGAATATCTGAAAGGATTGACAAACATTTATTCATCAGATTTAAGATTTTATGGAAGAAAAGAAAGATTTTTAACGAAGTTTCCTGTATGTTTTTGGAGATGCATTGTAAAGCATGGTGCAGTTGTCTTCTTTTTAAAAAAACTTGTGAGTTTGACGCAGCAGCGAGCAACCGCCAGATATGGCTTTCGTGGTCGGCTGGGCTATAAGCAACATCACCTTACCTTTCACCTTACTTACCTTAACCTTACCTGTTACCTTACCTTAAGTTACCTGTCATCGTCATCATCCAGTTGACGTCCCCTCAGTCATGTCGTGTTGACAATGCGACGACTCATCATCATCCAGTTGACGTCCTGCAGTCATCCATGTTGAATATTCTGAAGTTCTCATTATCCAGTTGACGTCCACAGTCCTCATGGTGACTATTTGACGTAATCTTTATCCCAGTTGACGTCCTCAGTCATCATACCTTACCTTACCTTACCCTTACTTACCTACCTTACCTTATCTTACATTACCCTACGTTTAAACTTACCTTACCATCTCTCATCTAACGCCCCACGGTTCTAGTTCCTCCTCAAAGCACTTCAGGCATAATTTAAAGAAAGAAGTGGCCAGTGTGAAGGACATACACGTGTAATCATTCATGCAAGACAAGAACAGAATGGAAGACTGGGAGTCTCAGCTTAAATGAATCTTCGTCTTTGGAAATTACAGATCAATCATTCAACCAGATCTGCCTTTCTCCTCTATCTTCTCTTCGCCAAAACAGCAAGTATCAAAATTACGCCATTTATCTTTAACCTCTAAAACATATAAGGGGCCATCACCAATCGACATGGTTTTCAGCAGTTATCGTTATCGGATTCGGGCATATACGACAGCGTCAGTTTGAATTCTGTCGGCGGCGCGGCACTTTTCCCCAAACCCAGTCGGTTTCCTTCCTCGGGCTATGAATATGATGTGCGACCGCAAACAGAAAAAGTCAAGCCACATAGTTGCGAATTTACCTTATGACATGATGCACCCTTTAGGACTGTGGCTCTTAATGTTTAGAAACCGACGGGGGTTGTTCAACAGTTGACGCCGTATGTGTCGGTGTGAAAATTTTGAGCCTGGAGTACACAGTCCGGCCAAGTTATCCTGAGGCAAAACAGACAGAAAAAAAAAACGAATCCATGGGCCGTCTTTATCATCATCCTTTACACATGGAGTCCAGCTTGTGCGGGGGTCACCATCCTGCAAACAACAGCGCATTCGTCTCCTTTTAGGTAGCTGCTCAATGACACTCGTGATTCATGATTGCCCCCATTATACGTACGTGTTTGGGAAATTATGAAAAGTAGAAGTGGGAAAGCTGGGTAGCTGTGAATTGTGGGGGCGGAGCGGATCAGACTAAGACAGCGGGGGGGAACGTGATGTGTTATCAAGGAACGCTGGAAACGAGAGGGCTATTATCCCACAGTTTCCACTTCGATCACCGACTCACCCACCCCCCGCGCCCCACACTCCCCCCCCACACAAAAAAAAAAAAAAATCTATAGGGCACGTGAAGTGCAACGCTTCCTGTTAATGGCAGTAGTGCATATGTGTGTTTGTGTGCCGCGTGCCGTGAGGTGCTGTGTGTGGGTGGGTGTGTGTGTTGTGGGGTTTTTTTGTGTTGTGCGTGGTGTTGGTGTGCAGATCGTCGTTGGCGGTGGTGCTGATCCAATGCTCCACTAATGATACCAAAAGAGAAATGCCCTGCCCGGTGCCTCCATGTATAGACTTTGAGGGTCACTCGTAACCCAGACATGTCTACAGATTATGGTGCAACCTGTGGTAGGGTTTCATACAACCACACACACACACACACACAACACACACACCACACACACACAACACCACACACACACACACACCGCACATGCGCACACATCACGGATTACAACGCACCCGTCCGTGAAAACAAATGAACAAAATGCAATTAACACGTCTCTATCATTCTTTCCTTGCTTGCGGTCAAAGTATCCAGATTTAAGGATGTTACATCACATACGTCAGCTTATTCATTATCGGTCGTAGTCCGTTCAGAACATCCGAATTCTCCAGTCTTGAGCTCGCGCACAGTTGTAAGGTATCTTGTTTTGGCAATGGGCGGTGTGCAGGAATGATTTCGTTTGATGGTTCTGTGGACGGGACAATACTGGGGGAGGATTTGTTCCACCAGCCTAGGGGGATGTTTGTGGGGCACAAGTGTGGACTTTGCTCAAAAAGGTTATATCCCGGTCTTGAGTGCCCAGGTCTTGGACTTATGACGATCACGTGGTGTCTCGCTGCAGAGGATGGGTGCAGCTGAGGCAAATCCTGTCCTGTGCTTGGTCCCTCCTTTGCCCAATCTGTAGGCTTCTTCGTTTTTTGTTGGATGTTGCAGTCAGTGTCAGGGTACCTTTTGAACGATAATAATCATGAGCAGGGGACTGTTGTAGAATGACTAATGCACGCAGACTGAGAGACGATTCCTGAAACTTTTGCTAAAAGGGAACAAGACAATTCCATCCACACAGTTCAGTGTCATTTATGGAAATGAAATCAATTTACTGAAAGGAGGGTCACCATTCTTGAATTTAACAAAGGAGTCACCGGCAGAAGCAGAAAGGAAAGTGGCAAGGAGTGGCAACCTTTACTCTAGGGAACAAACATCCACAAAGGTTCAGGAAACATGCAGATACAGATGGCTTAGAGAGGAGGATACCAGAAATGGAGGTTGCAGGAATTAGCCTAATTAGCTAAGTTGATGGAGGAAGTATGTACAGACAAGCCTTCCCAAATGAAATGAAAGTTCTTCAACAAACTTTCAGGGGGGGGGCTAAGGCAGGTTGCATTACAGTTGGCAGCCAGGAACGCTGTATGAGAATAGAGATGGTCATACATTCCAACGTCGTCATCTTTTCCCGATGCTTTGTTCAATTACTGAGGTTGTTTAAAAATCCCAAACACGGAACTCACCTCCCTACCTCCCTTGCTCTGGTCTGACACATTCTGCAGCAGTACACTGAGAACACCGTCATCCATGGCATACCCTCACACTGCATATATTTGGCAAAGAGGGAAGCTGATCAACTGGCACAAGAAGGAGGACAGCAGTCCCAATGGCGCAGGAAAGTCTCCTTTGAAGAAGCAGCAAAACGCATAATGAAGGAGAAGGCAGAAATGAAGATGACTTGAGCAGCACCTAGGCTTGAACAAGACGATGCGTAAGTACACTTCTGCCCAATGTGAGCCTTGTGAGACTTAGGCACCAGCAACACCCAGGACTCAAACACCTGCATGTTCACACAAGTTTCCACATTTGGGAGTCTTCTAGGGACCGCATCATGCATACTGCCCCAGCGACTGTAGAGCAATTCTGCAAGGGAATGTCTGACAAAGACAGCTAAGAGAGAGACACCTCGCCTGCGAACATCGATGAGGAGAAGCCTTATGGATCTCTGTGAGGGCCTCAACCAGTACACCAAGTCTGCCTCGGGTTCCCGTCTGAGGTACGAGAAGAAGAAGAAGAGAAAGAAAGAAGAAGAAACGCAGAAAGAAGCAGAAGAGAAAGAAGAGAAAGGGAAGAAGAGGAGAAGAAAGAAAAAAGAAGGAAAGAAAAGAGAGAAGAAAACGAAAGGAAGAAAAGGGAAGAGAAAAGAAGCGAAGGAGAAAGAAAAAGAAGAGAAGGAAAGAGAAAGAGAGGTAAGAAAGAAAGAAGAGGAAGAAAAAAAAAAAAAAGGGAGAAAGGGGAAAGAGAAGAAGAAGAGGGAGGAAAGAAGAGAAAGAAGAGAAAGGAAAGAAGAAGAAGAAAGAAAGAAGAGAAAGAGAAGAAAAGAAAGGAAAAAGAGAAGTAAAAAGAAGAAGAAAAGAAAGAAGAAAAAGGGGAAGAAGAAAGAAGAAGAAGAAAAAGAAGAGGAAGAAAAGGAGAAGGAAAAGAGAGATAAAGAAGAAGAAAGAAGAAGAAGGAGAGAGAGAAGAAGAGAAGAGAAGAAGGAAAGAAGAGACAGAAGAAGGAAGAAGAAGAACAAAGAAGAAAGGAAGAAGGAAATAAGAGAAAAAGAGAGAGAAGAGAAAGGAGGAAGAAAGGAAGAGAGAAGAAGAGGAGAAGAAAGAAAGAAGAAGAGAAGAAAGGAAGAAGAGAAGAGAAGAAGGTGAAGACGAGAAGAGAAGAAAGAGGAAAAGAAAAAGAAAGAAGAAAAGAAGAAAAAAAGAAGAAGAAAAAGAAGAAAAGAAGAGAGAAAAGAAAAAAGGAAGAAGAAAGAAGAAAAAAAAAGAAGGAGAGAGAGAAGACAAAAAGAAGAAGGGAAAAAGAAAGACGAGAAAGAAGAAGAGAAGAAGAAAAAAGAATGGAAGACAGAAGAAGAAACGAAAAAAGAAGACGAAAAAGAAAAAAAAAAGAGAAGAAGAAAAGAAGATAGCGAAAGAAGAAAGAAGGGGAAAAAAAAGAGAAAAAAAAAGAAAGAAGAGAAGAAGAAGAAAGAAAGACGAAAAGAAGAAGAACGAAGAAAGAAGAAGAAGAAGAAGAAGAAAGAAGAAGAAGGAAGCAAGAAAGAAAGAAAGAAAGAAGGCGAAGAAGAAGGGAAAGAGAAGAAGAAGAAGAAAGAAAAAAGAAAAGAAGAAGGAGAAAGACGAAAAAGAAATGAAGAAAGAAGCGAAGAAGAGAAAGAAAGAAGAAAAGAAGAAGAAGAAAGAAGAAGGAAGAGAAAAAGGAAGAAGAAGAAAGAAAAGAGAAGAAAAAGAGAGAAGAGAAAAGAAAGAAAAGAGAAAAGAGGGAGTAAGAAGAAGAAAAGAAAAGAAAAAGACAGAAAAAAGAAAAAAGAAAAAAGAGAAGAAGAAAGAAAAAAGAAGAAGAAGGAAGAAAAGAAGCGAAGAAAGAAGAGAATGAAAGGGGAGAAAAGAAAGAAAGAAGACAGAAGAAGAGAAGAAAAGAAGATAAGAAGAAGGAGAGAGAAAGAAAGAAAAAAAAGAAAGAGAAGAAAAGAAGAAAGAAAGAAAGGAAGGGAAAGAAGAAAGGAGCAGAAGAAGAATAGAGAAGAAAGGAAGAAAGAAGAAGGAAGAAGAAGAAGAAGAGAAGAAAAGAAGAAAAGAGGCGAAAGAAGAAAAAGAAGGAAGAAACCGAAACGGGAAAGAAGAAAAGAAGAAAAAGGAGAAGGACAAGAAGAAGGGACGAAGGAAGAAGAAACGAAAAGGAAAAGAGAAGAAGAAGAAGAAAGAAGAAAGCCAGAGAAAAGAAAGGAGCAGAAAAAGGAAAAAGAAGAAAAAAGAAGAAAGGAAGAATAAGAAGGAAGAAGGAAAAAAAGAAGAAGAAACGAGAGAACGAAGAGAAAGGAGGAAAGGAAGAAGGAAGAATAAGAAGAAGAAAGAGTAAGGAAAAAGAAGAAAGAGAAAGGAGACAGAAGAGAAGAAGACAGAAGCAGAGAGAGGGAAGAAGAGGAGAAAGGGCAGAAGGAAGAAGAAGAAATAGGGCAAAAGTAATTAAGAAGAAGAAGAGAACAAGCGGAAGAGCAAAGAAAACAAGAAGAGAAAAGAAAGAAGAAGAAGAAGAAGAGGAAAGAAGAAAA
>JADBJO010025970.1:0-7500 GCA_016801955.1 Conus betulinus | reverse complement strand
TGTGCTGTTTATGAAATATTCATGTTTGATATTGTAATTTTTTGGTCAGGGAATCGCCTGTTCAGTCGCGCTCATAGTGGTGACCTGTTGCAACTTAACACGGGAAGTAAACCAAAACAAACAGCAGCCTGTTTCGGACACATTTTGCAGACAGGCTGAGCCGTCGCTGAACACATAGTGGACACGCCTGGTGACGTGTACAGCGTGGCTGGTTGATAGCAAGCTACAGCAGAGCGCTGTGTAAACTAACTGGCTCTTACCTTCACCCCTCCTTTCTCCCCTGAGCTCTGTCAGGCAGGATTGTGGGGGGCTTCTTTTTTTGCCTACAAACTTTGTCTCTAAAACCTGTGCACGTTATTACTGAGACGGCCTTTTGAATGTGCGTTTACCAGTTCAAATGATGAAATACTAACAGAAGCATGAGCCATGTGCACACTACAAGTAGGTTACATGTCTAGTAGCAAGCCTGATGAGCTCTTTGCAGAGCGACAGGTCTAGTAGCAAGTCTGATGAGCTCTTTGCAGAGCGACAGGTCTAGTAGCAAGCCTGATGAGCTCTTTGCAGAGCGAAATAGCTGTCGCTTGCTGGTCCTGCTAACCTCCCCTATGGTGGAACTTCACTGCACATAGGTCATTCACTTCAGAAGAGTTTCTTTGTCTGCATCCGTCTGTTGAATCGCAGGTCTGTCTGTAAATGTGATATGTTATTATTGAGGCTTTGGCCTCTGCACTGATTGTTCAGGATACACAGAAAAAGGGTAAGGCCTCACCCACGATGCTCTGTGCACCAGTTACATTTTCAAATGACCAGATATTGGCGGTTAGAAAGTGGACCCTTATATTTGTACGCTAGACGTTTACTGATTTTCATGTCCAGACCAACGCATTTGCCATACCAGTTTAAAAAAAAATACTGATACGATCATCTTGTGTGTGTGTGTGTGTGTGTGTGTGTGTGTGTGTGTGTGTGTGTGTTTGTGTTTGTGTGTGCGTGCGTGCGCGCGCGTGTGTGAGTGTACGTGTATGTGTATGTACGTGTGAGTGTGTGTGTGTGGTGTGTGTGTGTGTGTGTGTGTGTGTGTGTGTGTGTGTGTGTGTGTGTGTGTGTGTTCCAGTGGGCAAGTTTCCTTCCAAGAAGGGGTTAGACGTCATAGGTAATACTTACACCCCCCCCCCCCCCCTCTCTCTCTCTCTCTCTCTCTCTCTCTCTCTCTCTCTCGATAAAACACAATATTTTCTGATGAATCTTTTCCTTGACATGATCTTTTCGTATATTTCGCACTGACTAACGTGTCCAATTCTAAGGCTTTTGAAGTGACAGCCATTAAGGGAATACCGTTTGGATTTTACTTTATTTCAAAATTTATTTCATTGTAACTGCTGACACCTGAAGAAGACACATTTATCGAAAATGATTCAAATGACGTGTGTTGTGCGAACGGTTTGTATTGTATAATGAGTAAGCGTTATCTTGCCCTCTGTTTGCTGTTCCTGGCCAGTCTGCAGTAAGGCTGCGGTCTGTTCCAGTCTCTAACATCTCACACGACAAATACTAGAAGCAGTGGCTCTTGAATATCAGTCTGTTCCGAAGGATATATCGGGTGTTTTGATTGCCAGCTTAAAACACTTCTGAAAAAAAAAAAAAAACATAACTGAACACTTTTCATGAAACCCGTTTTAGTCTGTTGTAGGCAGAGACAGTGACAGACGCCATCATAGGTTTGGAGTCTACAATTCAGCCACCGTCTTTCCCCTACTCATTGCCATACCACTCACTCGTCTTTCCCCTCCGTCTGTCCCGGTGTGTGGTAGTTCTGTGACAGGACAATTGATAGATCGTGCAGTTCTGTCACAAAACAACTGATTGGTGGTGTAGTAGTTCTGTGCCAGAACATACTAATAGTATTGCATTTTTGTGACCGGACTACCGAGAAGAATGAAAATCTTAAACAAGACAAATGGTGATGACTCTACTTCTGTGAGAGAATAACTGATACTGATTCTACTTCGTGTGGGAGGACAACTGATACGAATTGTGGCTCCATGGCAAGCCTACCGATAAATATTATAATTCTACGACAGGAGAGCTGCCAGGGATTATAGGGTCTGCGACAGGACAACCGAATCGGAATGTAGTTCTTTGACAGGACAAGTCATCAGTAGTGAGGGACAACTGATTAGGATTGTGGTTCTATGACATGACAAACTGATTAGGATCGTAGTTCTATGGCAAGACAACTGATTAGGATTGCGGTTCTATGACAAGACAACTGATTAAGATTGTAGTTATTAAAGTTCTATGACAGGCCAAGTGATTATGATTGTAGTTCTTTGACAAGGCATCTGCATAGGATGATATATTATAAAGACAGTTCTGTGACAGTATTCCTGAAAAAAAAAAATCTGTTACAGCGCAGTTGATTAGAACTGTAGTTCTCTGACAGGATATGGACTGGTAGTGTCGAGCCATGACAAGATGTAAGTGATAAGGATCGTAGCCCCATGACGGAACAAGTGTTCAGGATTAAGATTCTTTAAGAAGACAGCTGGTGATGTAGTCTCTTGACAGGACAACTGGCGAGGATTGTCGCCCTTTAAAAGAACAGATGATTTGGAATTTTCTTCTGTAAGAAGAGAACTGGCTGGCATTTTAGTTCTGTGATAGTTAAACGGTGCTGTATGTAGTTATGTGATAGTTAAACGGGATGCTGTATGTAGTTCTATGGCAGGACTACTTATCGGTAACAATATGCTGCTGCAAGAGAAACAGTATTGTGATTGTGGGGACAGAACTTGCGGTTGGCATTCTTCTGGGACTCTTGTCCTTTCTCTACTGCTGCTTGCTGCCTTCCTTGTTCGACGCAGGAGAAGAGGTCAGTAAGTGTGTGTGTGTGTGTGTGTGTGTGTGTGTGTGTGTGTGTGTGTGTGTGTGAATAACTGAAGGGAGAAAAAAAGTTGAAGGGGAAAAGGTCAAATATTGTGTTGATTTGGTTCCGCTTGGGTCTCGAACACGACTGGAACAAAGTGACCTCTGTTTTGTCTGAGCCCTCTTTACCCTGTTGTTTTTTTTTTTTTTTTTCCTTTGAACTTCCTGTGTGTGGATGTCATAAGTACAGCTGGCACGGGACATCTCTTCATAGAGACGTCAATACAGAACAGAAATACATGATCTGCTGTTTTGTTACATCTTTCGGAGGCGTGAGCGATGGAGATTGGGGTGGGTCTTGCTGAGTGCGTGGCTGTGTCCAGGTTGGGGGGACATACTGCTACATTAAGTCAAAGAGAGTTAATTTCTATTTCACCAAGGTCATACGATAAGCATAAGATGATATTTTCCAACCCAGCTCTGAGACAAAAACGAAAACCAAAAGAGAGAAAGAAGAGGTTGGAGAACAAGACAGTAATTATCACAAGTAAGAGGAACATACAAATAGCAAACATTACACTATTCGTTAAGTACAAACTGAAATGAATGCAGCTGACGAACATCGTTTCCCTGTCGTTTATGGAAATAAGACTACGGTAAGTGTCGTCTAGTAAACTAGTTTGTAAACATTCTCTTGCAATTTTTTGTGGATAATTCATTAACAAAGATTTGGACCAATGGAGAAGGGTGGGTTTGGAGGGGGAGGGCGTATGGCGTTGTGAAATCTTCCTGTATAGTTCTGCAGCCGTATCGAGGGTGTGTATAATCGTGTGTTGTAGAGGCAGTGTGTCACAATCGTGAATTGGCTATGTGTCTGCTCATCCAAAAAGTGTCAATTTCAGAAAGTGACTGTTTTGACTGCAAATGTGTCATTCATTCCTTTGTAAATCATGGACCACTAAGCCCCTCGTTCTGTTTATATTATCAAGCCTCGACTGTTGAATCACAATGCTTCCAGTCTGTCCTTTTACTCCTTTGAATGTACTCCCTGTATTGTGCTACAACAGCTGTAGAACAATACAGGTCTTCAGATTCAGATTCAGAAAACTTTATTCTCCCTCGGTAAAAGAGAAATTACATTCGTGACCGCTGCCCTAAAAGTTAAGACATACATATCTATAGTTACAAACGTGACACTGAAAATTAAAATTACTTTCAAACAATAAATCTTGCGTGTATCAACAAAATGGGAATTTCAATTTTTCTCCTTTCTGGTAGTGCAAATAAGCATGCACTCAGCCACATCATAATTATATATATACATACATGTGTGCACGTATGAGAGAGAGAGAGAGAGAGAGAGAGAGAGAGAGAGAGAGAGAGAGAGAGAGAGGTGATTTATCCTTAAAAATCATTAAGATAAGACATATTAAAGACATTTTCTATTCCTCACTGTTCCAGGACATGCACATACCCCATCCTTTCCAGTCCCTGTGCACCGTACGTGCCTCTTTTTAACCTCGTGTCCCTGCTTTGTTCCAGTAATTCATCTTGGCAAGTCTGTCTGTATTCATCGCCAAGAACTCTCTGCACTGAACTTTTTAACGATGCCCACTGAAACAGCTCTTTGCTACTAATCAATAATAATGACTTTGATTTCTACGCTGTCCAGAAGGGTTGGTTTCGTCCTGTCGGAGATTTGGCAAACACTGCGACATTGCTCCTTCTGGTCACCACATTCTTTCCCCTTCCTTTCACTTACTCCTGGTGGTGGCTTTTTTCATCGTCACCAACTTCCTGCTGCTTGTTCTGACCAGATTTGTTTTAACTCAAAGCACTCTTCCTTTGAAATGACACATCTCAGTTTCTACTTTCCCCAACCCGACATTTCTGTTTGTATTCCACCCCGCCTCCCCATTTCGTCTTTCCCAATACCACGACTCCAAGATCACGAACTACCTGACTGACTCAATTCTTACGATGGACGAGTTGCCTTACCTTTCTGGTCTGATGGTAACGCACTCCGTAGATCTGTTGTCGCCAGAGACGTTTACCTTCACTTTGACCAGCGTGTTGACGCTACTCTCCTCACAATCGTCGACCTCTGGGACTCCATGGTGTGATCCAGTCAGTCAGTTGTGCCAGCCCACACACATGGACACACTGCAGGCTGACTGAACCATATCAAGTCCGTTGTCACTAGCCATGCCCTCTCATCTGACTGTATCTACCTCAGCTGCTCAGTCTCTGACATTTTTTTTCTGTCTTGTCCGCCTTCTCAGAAACCTTGTGTGCTGACAAGACAGGCTTCTGCTGTAGGATCGCCTGTGTCTAGGGCGCTTCTTCAGTCTCGTCTTGCTGCGCGGTCTCCAGCTATCATGGTAGACTGCACAATTTCCTTCCTAAGCTGGTGGATCAAATATTCTGTCTACAGTATGTCACATTTCCGGGCGACCACTTTCACTTTGGTTCTCGTCTGTTGGTGTAGATTAAGATAAGTGTAACGGTTAGCATGTGTATCCATGACAACAGTCTTCACAGCAACTATCCCATGATTCAGTGGTCAAACGAACGTACATATTACTTATATTGTTGTTTTTTGTTTTGTTTTGTTTTAAAGCGCTGGTGGCAGTGCTGGGCTTGTTAGAGATTGTCGGCACATGTTCTTGGTTTTGACTTCCATGTGGAATTGATTACAAGCCACTCGTTCCCCTCTTGAGTTCAGCAGGTCTCTCAAAGATGCGTCCCATGATCCTCAAATTCCATTTGATGATGATGCGCTTCTCCCCCTCATGTTCTTGTCCTTGAAAAGGATCAAAACACTGCTGGCGCGCGCGCGCGCGTGCGTTTGTGTGTGTGTATATTGTGTGTGTGTGTGTGTGTGTGTGTGTGTGTGTGTGTGTGTGGTGTGTGTGTGTGTGTGTGTGTTCCCATGAGGTGAAAGAAAGAACAGTCAAGAAAATGGAAGCCATCGAAGCCATGGTCAATACTATCCCCACTTACCAGTTAGCGACTCGTAGAATGTGACAGAAGCAGAAGACAGGCTCAAAGGTTTTGAAATCAGACATTTCTGCTCTGAGGGATGGCCCGAAGATATGCCTGACTCACCTTCTGTGCAGCAAATTGTGGATCAGCTGGCAGTACCTCACCATTGTGAATGATCTCTTGCCATGTTTTGATAGTGTTGTCATTTCTCTATCCATGCGATGATGTTCTGAATTATATGCATGTTGGTCACCTGGGAATCACAAAAGTGCATGGTCGGAGCACTGAGATCAGCAAGGTAACAAACATCATGTCCAGCATCACCATCAAAGTCTTCAACTGCCACCAGCCGCCGTGGCGAAGTGGTTTAGCGTCGCGGACTCCCGGCTGGGAGGTCGTGGGTTCGAATCCCATCAGAAGTCATGTGGGTTTTTCTGCCCCGACCGACTCCCCCCCAGAGTTGAGTTTGCTACGGGCTCAGTTGGGAAGACTGGGACCACACAGTCCGAGTTTCATCCACTTAATGGATGCGTTTCTGAGAGTGTTGCTCAAATTTCCTGACCAACACTGCAGGTGCTTGTATCTCTCGGGCCTGGTTGACGCCGGGATATATTATAAAGGAAGCGTAGAGTACAGCCCTGTCATGTGTCTCAGACCGAAATGGAAATCCGTAGCATCATCTTAATCATCCCTCATTCTCATCGTGTTCAGCATTTTAAAAAAAAAAAGTCTCGAGTTCTGTGGCTTCATGCCCTGCTCTCATGGTGATCTCAGTTTCGATGTCCTCTCCGCGTCCGTGGCCTTGGTTTGGGTTCCGTCGCGGTCACCGATATCGGCGGGTCCATGGGGGCTGTCGTCGGACAGACGTGGTGGCGCCCTCCGGAGGGAGAGCTCACTCACGCAGGCTCCGCGACTAAGCAATTGTTGTCGTCAGTGGGGGGCTTGGTAGGTGGTGTCCTGCGTATCTTAGATCAGAACAGGCGCCACTGAACACCACCGAAGTGACTCGGCAGCAGTGCAGTGTCTCCTCCGTGGGTTGCCTCTCGACGACTTGACGTTGACCGCTCCCTGTGGATTGCCGGTGCCGGGGCTGCGGCGGGGCCGACCGGGCTGTGGGTGTGGACGGGGTGTCGGAATGAGCGGCGTGGGTGCACTGCCTCTGAAGTCGCGCAGAGGTTGGGACAGCAAAAAAAAAAAAAAAAAAAAAAAAAAAAAAAGTCTTCAACTGCCACACATACGCCAAGAACAGACGTGAGCAGGCTTGGAACTGCAAGATGGCTCTTCAGAGCACCCCTGGTCGTAGGTGGCAGCCCTCATGGGGGAAGAAATATGGTCTTGTTGTGGATTATTTTTCAAGATGGGTGGAACTCCACTTCTCAAGAATAATGAAGTTCCGAATCATCAGCAAAAAGATCTTCACCCGCCATAGAATCTCTGACACTGCAGTGCCCAATAACTGGACACAGCTCAGGTGCTGTCCCTTCAAGAAATAAAGCAGAAAGGCAGTTCAGATGGTGAATAACCTTTTTAAAAGAAGAAAAGCAAACAAACAGTTTTTGGTTTCCTCGAAAACCTCACAACACTTGTACAACAACAAAACAACGGGCTTTCTCCCAGCCAGCTCATGATGGTTAGAAAGTTGTTAGTCCA
>JADBJO010025969.1:2500-5000 GCA_016801955.1 Conus betulinus | reverse complement strand
ATTGTTATTGTTGTGATATTGTTCCTGCTATACGTATTATTATTATTATTATTATTATTATTATTATTATTATTATTATTATTATTGTTGTTGTTGTCATTTATTACTGTTACTGTTCTTTTTTGTCTCTGTTTTTTTTTTCTTGTTTTTTTTTTTTTTTGTGGGGGGGTGTGGGGTGGGGGATGGGGGGGGGGGGGGTTTGGTGCTGCATCTTTGGCCGCCAGTCTTCCCAGCAACATCTTCAGCCTTAAGTGAGTGGCCAGACAGACACAGCTGTTATAATCAGCTCATCACCACATCATTTCTAGTCTTCTCTCTCCTTCCTCTTCTTCATCACGTGATGATGGTATGCACATACAGGCATATATCTTCATGCGGACCCGGATGGCGGGGGCGCGCTGGCTGGCCTGGCCCCCCCCCCCCCCCCCCCCCCCCCCCCCCCCCCCTGCATCTTCAGCCTTAAGTGAGCGGCCGAGAGACAACACAGCTGGTGCAAGCAGGTCCTCGTCATCCTTTCTGTTCATTTTCTCTTCTTCTTCTTCTTCTTCATCTTGCCATGATGAGGACCATGACATATGCACATACACATGTCTATCTCTTCGTATGGCAGGCTTCCTGCATCTTCAGCCTTAAGTGAGACGCAACTGGTGTCTTCATCATCATCATCATTGTGTCTCCTTCTCCTTCTCGTTGTTCTTCAGCTTGTGATGATCAGGACCATGACACACATGTCTAGACTTTCAGGTGTAGCTGAAGGGCTCGCTCGTTTTGATGCATCTTCAGCTTAAGTGAGTAGCATCTTCAGCCTTAAGCGAGTGGCAAGAGAGACGCCACAAGTCGTCATGATCATTTCTGTTCTTTGTCTCAGGACGAAGACGTGTGCATATATTTATAGGTGTATATATATATATATATATATATATATACATATACATAGATATACCTCAAGGGCTGGTTGTTGCTGCATCTTCAGCCTTAAGTCAGTGGGAAGTGTGTGTGTGTGTGTGTGTGTGTGTGTGTGTGCGCGCGCATTTTGAGCCGTGTGTGTGTGTCTCTCTTTTTTTTTTCAGCATCTTCAGCCTTAAGGTAGTGTGGTTTTTTCTCTCTCTCTCTCTCTCAGCATCTTCAGCCTTAAGGTAGTTGGGGGGGGGGGGGGGGGGGGGGGTTTCTCTCTGTGCTCTCGGCATCTTCAGCTCGCCTTCAGCCTTAAGTCAGCGTGCACAAGTCTGCATTTTGAGCCTTGGCTCTCTCTCTCTCTCTCTCTCTCTCTCTCTCTCTCTCTCTTGCATCTTCAGCCTTAAGGTAGTTGGGGGGGGGGGGGGGGGGGGGGGGTTTCTCTCTGTGCTCTCGGCATCTTCAGCTCGCCTTCAGCCTTAAGTCAGCGTGCACAAGTCTGATTTTGAGCCTTGGCTCTCTCTCTCTCTCTCTCTCTCTCTCTCTCTCTCTCTTTGCATCTTCAGCCTTAAGGTAGGTGGGGGGGGGGGGGGGGTGTGTTTGTTTCTCTCTGTGCTCTCGGCATCTTCAGCTCGCCTTCAGCCTTAAGTCAGCGTGCACAAGTCTGCATTTTGAGCCTTGGCTCTCTCTCTCTCTCTCTCTCTCTCTCTCTCTCTCTCTCTCTCTCTCTCTCTCTCTCTCTCTCTCTTTGCATCTTCAGCCTTAAGTAGTTGGGGGGGGGGGGGGGTTTGTTTCTCTCTGTGCTCTCGGCATCTTCAGCTCGCCTTCAGCCTTAAGTCAGCGTGCACAAGTCTGCATTTTGAGCCTTGGCTCTCTCTCTCTCTCTCTCTCTCTCTCTCTCTTGCATCTTCAGCCTTAAGGTAGTTGGGGGGGGGGGGGGGGGGGGGGTTTGTTTCTCTCTGTGCTCTCGGCATCTTCAGCTCGCCTTCAGCCTTAAGTCAGCGTGCACAAGTCTGCATTTTGAGCCTTGGCTCTCTCTCTCTCTCTCTCTCTCTCTCTCTCTCTCTTTGCATCTTCAGCCTTAAGGTAGTTGGGGGGGGGGGGGGGGGGGTTTGTTTCTCTCTGTGCTCTCGGCATCTTCAGCTCGCCTTCAGCCTTAAGTCAGCGTGCACAAGTCTGCATTTTGAGCCTTGGCTCTCTCTCTCTCTCTCTCTCTCTCTCTCTCTCTCTCTCTCTCTGCATCTTCAGCCTTAAGGTAGTGCGGTATTCTCTCTGCGCTCTCTGCATCTTCAGCCTTAAGGTCGTCTTGCTTAGGAGAGAGAGAGTGTGTGTGTGTGTAATATGTGCGTGCTTGCACAAGTCTGCCTTTTGTGCCGAGAGTCACCCCGACAAACCCAGCATCTTCAGCCTTAAGGTGGTACGGCCGTGCTCTCGGCATCTTCAGCCTTAGGCAGTACGGTTCTCTCTCTGTGCTCTCTGCATCTTCAGCCTTAAGGTAGTGCGGTATTCTCTCTGCGCTCTCTGCATCTTCAGCCTTAAGGTAGTACGGTTTTCTCTCTGTGCTCTCGGCGTCTTCAGACTTAAGGTAGTACGGTTCTCTCTCTCT
>JADBJO010025968.1:0-23104 GCA_016801955.1 Conus betulinus | reverse complement strand
ACTGTAGTTATTGTATGATTACCCTGTTGTACTGTCATTCATTCCATGGTTTTTATATTGAATGTTTGGCACTGTAGTTATTGTATGATTACCCTGTTACTGTACTGTCATTCATTCCGTGGTTTATATTGAATTGTTTTGTACTGTAGTTATTGTATGATTACTCTGTTGTACTGTAATTCATTCCATGGTATTACATTGAATTTTGTACCGCAGCCCCCAGAAATTGTATTGCAATTCATTGTAGTGCACTGCATTATTTTTGTCTTGCGCCAGATCCAAAATTCAGACTGGTCTTTGACAAGATCTTGTTTCTGCAATGTGGCACCACCCTTTATGATGACACCACCCTTTATCATAGCACCACCCTTTATGATGACACCACCCTTTATCATAGCACCCACCCTTTATGACACCACCCTTTATCATAGCACCACCCTTTATCATAGCACCACCCTTTATCATAGCACCACCACCCTTTATCATAGCACCCCCACCACCCTTTACCACCCTTTATCATAGCACCACCCTTTATCATAGCACCACCCTTTATCATAGCACCCACCACCCTTTATCATAGCACCCACCACCCTTTATCATAGCACCACCCTTTATCATAGCACCACCCTTTATGATGGCACCACCCTTTATGATGACACCACCCTTTGTCATGGCACCACTCTTTATCATGGCACCACCCTTTATGATGGCACCACCCTTGTATCCTTTTTAAATCAGGGTACATTTTCTTGATCTCTGAAGACAGATTTCGCCATTCCACTGCCCCCCTCCCCGTCATCTACACAACATAAAATGCTGGTGCGCCAATTTGCATCCCATGAATCACTGACGCACACACACATCCCAACGTGAAAGGCAGACGCACAATCACGAACTGTTGATGGGGCACAACCACACCTCTCACAATACACTGAAACATAACATGACACGTTGCCACACTTCACTTGCTTTGCCCCCAAAAAAGCGAGGCATAGTGTGACAGAACGTTTCTGCCAGGCAGTCTTATCCATGGCTGTTGAATACAACCATCGACTTACGACACAACTGTTTTCGACCACTGCAAAATGGCCGTAGTGCGTGTCACCTTGGGATGACACATGATGCTCAATGATCTCAATAGAAACGGAAGGGAAGGCATTGGAACTATGCACATGTAACGAAGTATGTGGTGTCCGTCTCGCTCCCTCCTTCCACATGTCAACATGTTTTCATGTGTAACACAATGTAACGAAGGAATGAAATGAATACCCAATTAAAAGTCAAACGTTTCATGCTCAATTTGTGCTTTCTTCAATAGTTTACAAAGCAGATGGAACAAGCACAGTGGACTTGGTGGTGGTGTTTCTAGGAATTAAGCACACTCACACTTGCTCACGGGCAACTTCCATCTTCAAGAGGGTGAAGGAAACAAAAGAAAATGCTAAATTCAAGAAAAATCCACTTTAAACATTGAAGAAAATCATATGACTGTTACTTATATTTGTATTGCTACTATCGTATTGTCGGTGTGGTTGTTGGGGTGTGGTGATGACTTCTTAGGCAGTCCTCCACACAGCTGTGCATTCTTAACTCTCAGAGTGAGTCACCTGGCCATAGTACACTGTCCTTCAGACCATGTATGATATCCGCCATGAGCATACCTGCTACAGGACATATCCTAGGCTGTGCTGAGACCACAGACGGCCAAAGACAACGGGAAGGACCACAGATGGACAAAGACAACGGGAAGGACCACAGATGGACAAAGACAACGGGACAGACCACAGATGGACAAAGACAACGGGACAGACCACAGATGGACAAAGGCAACAGGACAGACCACAGATGGACAAAGACAACAGGGCAGACCCCTAGGCTGTGCTGAGACCACAGATGGCCAAAGACAACGGGACAGACCCTAGGCTATGCTGAGACCACAGACGGCCAAAGACAACAGGACAGACCACAGATGGCCAAAGACAACAGGACAGACCACAGATGGCCAAAGACAACAGGACAGACCACAGATGGGCAAAGACAACAGGACAGACCACAGATGGACAAAGACAACAGGACAAACCACAGATGGCCAGAGACAAAGGGACAGACCACAGATGGACAAAGACAACAGGACAGACCACAGATGGCCAGAGACAAAGGGACAGACCACAGATGGACAAAGACAACAGGACAGACCACAGATGGACAAAGACAACAGGACAAACCACAGATGGCCAGAGACAAAGGGACAGACCACAGATGGACAAAGACAACAGGACAGACCACAGATGGCCAGAGACAACAGGACAGACCACAGATGGACAAAGACAACAGGACAGACCCTAGGTTGTGCTAAGACCACAGATGGACAAAGACACAAAAAAAATCCTAAAATGTGCAGAATCATTCTCATCATATTTTGCATTTTTCCTCAGATGATCCAGACAATTAAAATACAACAAACTAAAGCATAGTCAGATCTATCAAGACTGTTCTTTCATGATATGACAAAAAGACAAGTGCATACCCCTTGTAAATCAACTTTCAGCAGGCATACCAAAAGATCAATTGTAATGTTTGTTGCACAAATATCACAAAGTGGAAAAGAGTAGAAATCACCTTGAGATCAGAAACTGATTAAACTGTAAAGAAAATAGTCCATGTGAATTATTACACTGTAAAGAAAATAGTCCATGTGAATTATTAAACTGTAAAGAAATAGTCCATGTGAATTATTAAACTGTAAAGAAAATAGTCCATGTGAATTATTCCTGCCACTGTGTAAGTAGTTAAAAAGAAAAAGAGAATGAAAGAAGATACACACCGCCATTCCGACAATAAAGTGTCTTGCCTGTACACTCCTCTCACCTTCTTTATTCATCCTTCTTCTTTTTCTTACACTTAAGTTTTTTTTTTTTTTCTTTTTCTATTTATAGATGATCATGCACTAACATGTGCATACATCCACGCATGTATGTATGCACACAAAACAGACACACTCACACACACGTACTCAGATGTGCTCACCTTGGGTGAGAAAGGCTATGCGCATGAAATCCTGAGAAATGTTCATACCTGACACAGAGTTGCCAAGGTCTTGAAACACAATGTGTAAAATTTTGAAATTTTAATAGCAACAATCCAAATTTTTAGGTGTAGCACTTGTACGCAATGCGACAAGTCACTCAATAAGCACTTTCAGAGGTACCCTCCTTCACACACGACCTGGATAGTGGATTAGAAGACAGCTTCACACACGACCTGGATAGTGGATTAGAAGACAGCTTCACACACGACCTGGATAGTGTATTAGAAGACAGCTTCACACACGACCTGGATGCTGGATTAGAAGACAGCTTCACACACCACCTGGACGGTAGATTAGAAGACAGCTTGACACACCACCTGGGTGGTGGATTAGAAGACAGCTTCATACACCTCCTGGCCGGTGGATTAGAAGACAAATGGTGCTAACTATTGTGTGGTTTTGCCTTGACCTAATGAAAAATCAAATTGGCAGGCAACAAATGAAACCAGTCAACAAGACAGCAAAATCATGATTTTATTCAGTGATTATTCTTTACTTTTTCATCCTCTCCTGGCTGATCTTGGTAACTTTCTGACAAATTAAGTCAACAGCAGCTTAGAGAAACCTGAGGTAAGGTACATCTCTGTAAAGCAGGTAAAGCAAGCATGCTCTCTTTTCCATTCTTTTTAAGGGGGGTGGGGGGGGGGGGAGGGAGCGGGTATGTGGGGTGTGGCTGTGTAAGTTTTCATTACAAATTGTAGCAGCTTAGCCTTGTCAACAAAGTCATAACCAAAGTGTGGCACCTAGCAGTTCTGCTGACACCAGCTGATGGAAAAAAACATTATACACATAAAAACACAATTTCCCAGGGGAGAAAGCCGTGACAGACCCGGTAAACCACTGGGAAATAAAGAGCAATTTGTTGTGCACAACTCTTGTTGTCAGTCCAACAGAAAACATCCAGACATCCACATGAACTCTATTTCCATGGAAAATTTTTTTATAATTATTTGCTTCTGCGATGATTATCTTGGAGGGGGGGGGGGGGGGGGGGGGGGGGGGGGGGGGGGGGGGGGGGGGGGGGGGGGGGGGGGTGGGAATCAAAAAAAAAAAGGCAACTCATTAAGGATGGGAAAGCTCTACTACAAATGCAATACTAAACCTTCTCAACGTATCATGACAGTCGAGCAGACCTGAGCCTTTGAAAGCTGCTGCCACCACACACTTACATGCCCAACTGTGCCTGACATGATCTGACCTCACCATACACAACAAAACTCTGCAAAGGATGCCAGCTATTCCGCTTGTCATCCCCCAGATACTAACAAACAATTTAACGAGTAAACAAAAGCCAAAGAAGAGTATAAACACAGTGGTGCTTATGACCAGATCCTTCCACCACAGACTGCTGTCTGTTTCACCCACATCTGAGGGCAAAAGAACTCTCTGAAGTTCACTTTCACAATACAAGGCATTTTGGCAAGAGAGAAATCTACCTTTACAAACTTCTTTCAAGAAAAATTGAACCTGTGCTCGTCAAATGTGTATGCGTATGTGTATACTGGTGCATGTCTGTTATAAACAAGTTTCTGTGCTAATATATGCATATAATTATAGTATGCACATTTTGTGTACATACATTTAACATGCATACATAACTATGTTAATGAACAAGTGTTGTGCTAATATATGCATGTAATTACAGTATGCACATTTCGTGTACATACATTTGACATATACACAGATACGTATCCTTCTGTCAGACCAGAATCACACAAATGAACACAACAAAAGTCATCACCCTGGCCCGAGCAGACACAATGTCGTTAAGACTTGTTGGTCAGTGTCGCCATACAGTGGACTGCGGCTGGTCTCTCAAGTCTGCTTCTTTCTGTGTTTCTTCTTTGGTGCTGCAAACTGTTGTTGTTGTTTCTTTTCTACTTGGATCAAAGTCTGAAAAATACACACACAGATGTAGCTACATAAAGAACATATCAACAGAACCTGAAGTCTCCTAGGTAGCAGACTTGTATGCACACAATACACACTTGCTTGCATTCAACATCATCATCATACAGTCACAAGCATGGCACACAGTTGCTCTTTATCTTTGCTTACATCATTTACTTAAAAAAACTGGAAAGTCATAGGTAAAAAAAACCCAAAAAAACTCACACACACATAGTCTCCCTCCATTTTTACAACATGCGCATACATAAAATAAGAGTACCCACATATGCCTCCTCCTTGTTTTTTTTTCCAAACAGGCTTGCGCCTTCACATACTACTGTATGTCATCATGCATACTACTGTATGTCATCATGCATACTACTGTATGTCATCATGCATACTACTGTATGTCATCATGCATACTACTGTATGTCATCATATCATCTTTTACACAAATAACCTTGCGCCTTACGCATACAACTGTATGTTGCTTTATTTGTTCTTGTAATTGAATCATACAGGCATGCACATGTTCACACAAACACACAGACACACACACACACACACGCACGCACGCACGCACGCACACACGCACACACACATACACACACGCATGCGTGCGCGCACACTCACACACACTCACATCGTCTGATATCACTTTTAGTGGGAAGACGTTAAACTGAAGAACAACAACACACACACACACACACACACACACACACACACACACACACACACACTTTGAAATACACAGACACACACTTTGAAGCACAAGAGCACACACACGCACACACACACACACACACACTTTGAAGCACACATACACACACACGCACACACACACACACTTTGAAGCACACACTTTAAAGCGCACACACACACACACACACACACACACACACTTTGAAGCACACACACATACTTTGAAGCACACACACACACACACATGCACACACACTCACACTTTGAAGCACACACTCACACACACACACACATGCACACACACTTTGAAACACCCCATTCACACACACACACACACACACATACACACACACCACACACACACTCAATCATTCACTTACCAGGAGGCTGGAAGGTGGCAGGAATCAAACCTTTGTGCCAGTGATACGGCAACAAGAGTGTAGGGTCCACGGGGACCCAGGGCACACTGCTGTCGGCCTCCTGCATCACCAGACCCATGTAATGTGCCCTCAAATCATAGCTGCCCCTGCACAGATGGCAAAAGGGAGATAAGCAGCCACACCCAAACAACCAACACCAGACGCAATCCTGCAAACAACTTGACCTTTGCCCTGCTTCCCAGGTCACAGACAGACATGATACCATGATGTCTCTTGAACTATTCAATATATTCCAACTGAAATTTAGGTATTGTCAAAAAAACCTCACTATCTGTCATCCAGGTGGTTTTTTTGGGTTTTCTTATTCTATTTATTATTTGGGGGGGGGGGGGGGGAGTCGTGGGGTGGGGGGTGGGTGGGGATGGTGGGTTTGTTCTTATTTGTTTGTTTGTTTGTTCACTCTGTTTTTTTTTCCAAGTTAAAAAAAAGTACAACATAGTTTGAACAAACTTCTGATGGAAGAGATCCCATAGGAACCCTGCACTGTGAGCATCCTTTACCACATGCCACTTCACCCATACTGGACCAGAGCTGAAACTACTCTTCGTGAACCTCGAGTAGACAGCTCCAATTTTAATTGTCACAACCACTGGTATTACCAGTGCACAGGAATTTAGGCAATGGTGAAGCACTAGAAACTAGAAATAGGTGTGCTTCAAGTCATGATTGATTTATCCACACTTCTGTGCAAAGACAACACTACACAAAAGTGTATCCAGGTCTTTGGCCCCTATACACACAAATGTGTATCCAGTGAAAAGTGGATTAAGTTAGGATGAGAAGTGGATAGTACAATTCATGGACACCTTGTCTTCAGACTGAAGGATGAAGACTGGGGGAATAGAATGAGAGGTACTGAAGTACTGCCTATGAAAAAGTATGGAAAATGACACAGGGAAAAAAAAGAAGAAAAAAGAGAGAACTATTTTCAAACACTGGGCTGAAACTAACCAGATAATGAATCACTACAGCTCTCGTCTTGAACCAAAGTGGAACTAATGTTACACTATAGCTGTCGTCTTGAACCAAAGTGGAACTAATGTTACACTACAGCTGTCGTCTTGAACCAAAGTGGAACTAATGTTACACCACAGCTCTCGTCTTGAACCAAAGTGGAACTAATGTTACACTACAGCTGTCGTCTTGAACCAAAGTGGAACTAATGTTACACCACAGCTCTCGTCTTGAACCAAAGTGGAACTAATGTTACCTACAGCTGTCGTCTTGAACCAAAGTGGAACTAATGTTACACCACAGCTGTCGTCTTGAACCAAAGTGGAACTAATGTTACCTACAGCTGTCGTCTTGAACTAAAGTGGAACTAATGTTACACCACAGCTGTCGTCTTGAACGAATGTGGAACTAATGTTACCTACAGCTGTCGTCTTGAACCAAAGTGGAACTGTTCAGCAGTAGACTCCTCATGAAAATGGGGACCACTTGCTGAAATCTATTTTAAAACTGAACTTCAACCTCTGGACATACTGATGTCACCAGGCAGCAGTGTATGGTCTCCTCTCACAGGTGGTGTGCAAGATGACTAGATACTGACAACTCCATTAGAACACTTAGCCCATAGACTGTCAGCCAATGGACTGTAAGCCAATGGACTGTTAGCCAATGGATTGTCAGCCAATGGGCTGTTAGCCAATGGATTGTCAGCCAATGGACTGTAAGCCAATGGACTGTTAGCCAACGGACTGTCAGCCAATGGACTGTCAGCCAACGGACTGTCAGCCAACAGACTGTTAGCCAATGGACTGTCAGCCAACGGACTGTCAGCCAACGGACTGTTAGCCAATGGACTGTCAGCCAATGGACTGTCAGCCAACGGACTGTCAGCCAACGGACTGTTAGCCAATGGACTGTTAGCCAATGGACTGTCAGCCAATGGACTGTTAGCAATCAACTATCAGCCAATGGACTGTCAGCCAATGAACTGTCAGCTAATGGACTGACAGCTATTGAACTGTCAGCCAATGAACTGTCAGCCAATGGGACTGTTAACCTATGGACTTGTAAGGGTGGTAGATAAGGAGGGAAGAGGGAAGTAGGAGATGTGGAAGAGAGGGAGTGACACATCATCTTCCAACACCCAACACCAGCTCGTTGGTTTTTCTCTCTCTTTTTATTTAAATCATGGTTGGATCGAACCAACTATACCAACCACCAACCTCAGGACAGTGTATGCTACACGCTAATGGCTCCTTGCGTTTCACCTAAAACACCTGAATAACAGGACCAGCGTCATAGTCTTCACCACACTCTGCACAGTGAAGCAACGATCTCAGAGCCAGAACACTGTCAGTATATAGGCCTTCCACCCGCTTTGAACAAGACCTTTCGAGAAAGTCTTTTTGCGACCTGAGTCACAATGGAACACTAGAAGCATCTAAAGTGCCTAAGATCTGGGTTCACTGGGCTGCTCTTGAACGAACATTCTATCCCCCAGGGCCCAACAACCAACGGGGCTGACCACCATGTAAGTGGCTGGGTCTGGAGAAGTGCAGAGGGAACAGACCCTTCAGACTCTGTACCTATGCCAAAATCCAGCATCCCACCTGAGGATGTTTACCTCTCTAAAATCTTACGTCCACCTCAACAAAGACAACACCAACCACGGCTCCACGGTCTCCCGGGGCTGTCCCCCGGCCTATACCCAGTCTCCCGGACCAAACCATCCAGACCAGCCATCCTCAAAGGGAGGCTCAAGAGCTCCTCGGGAATGGCGACATCAATTACGATGTGGCTGAAGTCCAATGGCCGTCTGTCCAAAACCAGTCTGCCCAGACCAGCCGTGGGCAAACTGTCTGCTGAATGACCAGCCTCTTAACTGGCATTCCAGCCTACCAGCTAGGTTGCCCCTCACTGCGATTCTATCCCCACGTTTAAGGAGTTAACCACTACAACTCTCTGTCCTCAATGGTTGGGCAGAATCATACCCTTTACAGACTGTTAGCCAACAGACGTAGGCAGACAGCAGATGAAGGCCAACCAGCACAGGCTGATGGGAACTGATGGGAATGAAGCAGATCACACACAGTACTCATACATTTGTAATGCTTCCACCACCCACACATTATTTCTATTCCCTATTTCTGTCTGTCTGTCTGTTCATCTGTGCACAAGATTATGGAAACGCTACAGAACTGATTTAACAAAGCTTGGTAAAAACATGAAAGGTGGCTCAAGGACAAAGCCATTTATCGCAGACTGTGAAGCAACATCAATAATACATGGGAAGCAACTCCACCAGTCTGTATCCACCATGACTAATAATTACTTCCCCTTGTGACTGGCTTTCTGTGGCCGACACACTTGTCTGCAGAGGAATATTCAGTCAGACAAGAAGGGAAAGAACCCCTGATTTCCAACCATTCACAGCGGAGAGATGAGAGGAAAGGGGTGGAGGTGGCAGCAGTTTGATTTAACAGCACACTGCAGCCTACAGCTACCAGCTTCCTCGTGCTAACCTTCCACAAGCTTTCCACCCTACTCCTACTGTGATACTGGCTGTCTGGCTGATAGTGTGTCGGAAATAGGGTGCTGTGTTTCTTCATTAATACTTTATGCCAGAATGCAGTGAACTGTGGTTGATTGGTGTTACAGGACTGTGAGGTCTGTGACTGACAGAACGATACCAAACATGAACAGAACAACACCAAACATAAATGGGTCTTCTTTCATACACATTGCTGGCAAGCAGCACTAAGATTTGCCGACAAAAACCAGTTGAAACAGACTGACGAACACACACAAAGTGAAATGAAAGTTCAACTCATTGGATAGCATGTGTCCTGATTTCAATTACACTCAAACACATTGGACATATGTACCTTTCTTTCACTACTGATAGAGAATTATTCACAAGACCCAACCTGACACTGACAGCTGATAGAGGGCCCAAACAACAGTCACAGTCAGCACAGGTCAGCTTCACTGGGAACATGGCGGTGGTTTCTCTAGCACAGCCTAGGCATGTTGTGCTTGTTTATCTGTATACTCACATGCTTGTGGAGCATGCTGATACTAATTCTATCACAGCCACACCATGCCTTTAATACAGAAAGATTTACATGCAGATGTCACTTACAGACAATGAAATGCCTCCTGCCCGACCTTTATACTTTCCCCATTCAATTTACTGAAATAATCCATCTGAAACTGATATCACATATATCAACACATAACAATGCAAACTGTTGTTTTGCTTTCATCTTCTTGGTGAGCCTACTCACGTTGGGTCACACAATTTCGTACCAACGGTATAAATGGAGAGAGAGAAAGAGAGACAGAAGAGAGAGCTACAAACATGCACCCACCTAGCAAAGATCAGAATGAAGGCGGCCTGGCAAAAGCAACAAGACTAGCAGGTGCAGGGTCAGTCTCACACACACTCGCACAGAGTACATGAAAACACTTAGTGGATGAATGATGCATGGAAACACAAAAAGATCTGTCTCAGCACAACGGTTCCCATGCAATCAGCATCAAGGGATGCCTGGGCTGCTGCTGACCAGTCAACTGACGAGAACGCACCACACCCACCGTAAAAAAAAAAAACTAAAGGATTCACACAAACGTGGACAGTCATATCAAACACACTCACACAAATCACACAGAGAATAAACTGTATCCACAGGTTACGAGTCGCACAAAAAGCATGACACACAAGAAGAAACATCAGCACAACAATCACGCATTTCTTGCAGTCTGCAAGTGCAACAACGCTGTTCCCACACTACGCGCTTCCGCTCCACAGTGTTGAAGGTCACAGCGTGGGGTCATCTACAGTGCATGCAGGCTGAAAGCTAAACAGGGCGATTTTCCACCAGGCCAGACGGCTGCACAGAGGTTTGTCCTCTCCCAAGCACCTTTCTAGAATTCAATTATTTTCAACTTGGCCAAGAGACAGTGTTAGCTTAAACAACATTAAATATGACTAGAAACTGTATTCTTTGTCTTTTTTTCCCCCTTTTTTTCAACCCGTCATTGTAACATGCCACTGCCAATAACTCCATAAAAAGCCAACTTTGTCTGAACATCTATCATGATTAGAACTGACATAGTGCACAAAAGGGTACATTGGTACAATACCTCTTGCTCGCTGTGCCCGACTTCAGCAGAATGTGGCTGGCACCAGCTTCATGGGTCAGCAAATAGCTCCCTGCAGACAACCTGCGACACGCACATACACACGTACAAACATACACACATACATAAAAAACCAGCAGATATTCAGTGTTGTAATTATCAGTCAACAAAGTGCTGAGAAATGAAAAGTTCACCTTCTCTTCCCTACAAAATGTATTTTGTCTACAGACAACGCATTTTAAAATGTAAAATGCTGCACTTCTGATGCAACGAAAGCAGTTCCAGCCAGAGCACAAGTATGGAATCCTAGATCCACTGACAGGGCCAACACTACTCATGGCCAACACTACTCATGGCACACATACAGGGCCAACACTACTCATGGCACACATACAGGGCCAACACTACTCATGGCACACATACAGGGCCAACACTACTCATGGCACATACAGGGCCAACACTACTCATGGCACACATACAGGGCCAACACTACTCATGGCACACATACAGGGCCAACACTACTCATGGCACACATACAGGGCCAACACTACTCATGACACATATACAAGGCCAACACTACTCATGGCACACATACAGGGCCAACACTACTCATGGCACACATACAGGGCCACACTACTCATGGCACACATACAGGGCCAACACTACTCATGGCACACATACAGGGCCAACACTACTCATGACACATATACAAGGCCAACACTGCTCATGGCCAACACTACTCATGGCCAACACTACTCATGGCACACATACAGGGCCAACACTACTCATGACACATATACAAGGCCAACACTGCTCATGGCCAACACTACTCATGACACATATACAAGGCCAACACTGCTCATGGCCAACACTACTCATGGCCAACACTACTCATGGCCAACACTACTCATGACACACATACAGGGCCAACACTACTCATGGCCAACACTACTCATGACACACATACAGGGCCAACACTACTCATGGCCAACACTACTCATGACACACATACAGGGCCAACACTACTCATGGCCAACACTACTCATGGCACACATACGGGGCTAACACTACTCATGGCCAACACTACTCATGACACACATACAGGGCCAACACTACTCATGGCCAACACTACTCATGGCCAACACTACTCATGGCACACATACAGGGCCAACACTACTCATGGCCAACACTACTCATGACACACATACAAGGCCAACACTACTCATGGCCAACACTACTCATGACACACATACAGGGCCAACACTACTCATGGCCAACACTACTCATGGCACACATACAGGGCCAACACTACTCATGGCCAACACTACTCATGGCCAACACTACTCATTGACACACATACAGGGCCAACACTACTCATGGCCAACTACTCATGACACACATACAGGGCCAACACTACTCATGGCCAACACTACTCATGGCCAACACTACTCATGACACACATACAGGGCCAACACTACTCATGGCCAACACTACTCATGACACACATACAGGGCCAACACTACTCATGGCCAACACTACTCATGGCCAACACTACTCATGGCCAACAATACATGGCCAACACTACTCATGGCCAACACTACTCATGGCACACATACAGGGCCAACACTACTCATGGCCAACACTACTCATGACACACATACAGGGCCAACACTACTCATGGCCAACACTACTCATGGCCAACACTACTCATGGCACACATACAGGGCCAACACTACTCATGGCCAACACTACTCATGGCCAACACTACTCATGGCACACATACAGGGCCAACACTACTCATGGCCAACACTACTTATGGCCAACACTACTCATGACACACATACAGGGCCAACACTACTCATGACACACATACAGGGCCAACACTACTCATGACACACATACAGGGCCAACACTACTCATGGCCAACACTACTTATGGCCAACACTACTCATGACACACATACAGGGCCAACACTACTCATGGCCAACACTGCTCATGGCCAACACTACTCATGACACACATACAGGGCCAACACTACTCATGGCCAACACTACTCATGGCCAACACTACTTATGGCCAACACTACTCATGACACACATACAGGGCCAACACTACTCATGGCCAACACTACTCATGGCCAACACTACTCATGGCACACATACATGCCAACACTACTCCAAGCCAACATACATGGCCAACACTACTCATGGCAAACACACCAACATGTTGCTGTGAACTTTGTAAAGAGGAACCACAGTCATAACATGTTAAGTCATGTTCATTCTCAACAATTCACTTTAATGAAATCAGAACCTGATACACCATGTGCCTACAGAGAATATGGATTGTTCTTTGTGCACATACATCCCAGCTCTTTGTCAACATGTAGCTGTGTTCTTTGTGAATGCATGACTGAGTTTCAGACATACAGCTCAGTTCTTTGCGAACACACCACTGAATTCTGTATGAACTTTTGGCAAAGTTTTTTTTTTTTTTTTCATGAACATGAATAGCAGAGTTCCTTTAAAAAATGGAAAAAAAAAAGACACCCCCCCCCCCCCCCCCCCCCCCCCCCCCCAAGTGGATATTTTTTTCCTTCTGTTTTGAGGGGACAGGACATGGTTAACTTCTTCAGGGGACTAACAGGACTTTGTGACGTGAATGTGATCTGCTAGCATACCAACAGAAGGTTCAAATCTGCTCATCATATACCTGTTTGTGTTGGTGCACTGGACAATCAACATGTTCAGCTGTGTTGACATGAACACTCATTTTACCTCAGCATATTTGAGCTGAACAACAAAAAATCATTTTGCAATGAGATATGAAATAAATTGTTACCAAAACTAATTTCGCCATACACAGAGTAATGCATAATTGGAGGCACCCTCATCAGAGTTATATATATATAAAAAAAAAAAAAAAAAAAAAACCACCTGACTCTGGCTCGCAGTCTAAAAGTCACAACTGCAAGAAAGTTTAGATAGCATTGTATTTCATTAGTTCATGGCTCCTATTATGAGCTCAAGCAAAACTCGCTGAAATTCTGGCAGGAAACCGGTGGGCATGCTTCCCTCCCCTCTATCGCACCTCCCCAGGACAACAAATTCAGAGACTTGCTTTCCAAATGGTGCAGTCTGACGCCCATCTCAGCACTGACAGGGGTTTAATCCACTCTTCAGTCCACCATGACTAGGACGATTTGTTCCACAGTCTCTGTCAATCCCTGTCATTTTTGTAGAGTCTTGTCCAAGAATGATGACATAGCATCACATTGCTTTGCTTTCACCTGGGAAGAAAAACTGGTTAGGACCCTCTCTCATGAAGAAGTTTATGTACCATTTTTTTTCTAGCACCAGTGTCATCTGCTATTCTACCCAAAATGCAACAGTGCACCAAGGATTTTACCGTCACTTTTCATCTTCTTCCTGGATTTGCTTTTCTTTTCTTTTTTCATTTCTCATTTCATCATTTCGCTGGCTAAATTTCGCAAATTAACCAAAAAGTGGGAGTCCTGTCGGGTACAAATGCTCTGAAGAAAAGCACAGCAGCAGAAATACACAATGAATGATAACCAAAGCACAGCAGCAGAAATACACAATGAATGATAACCAAAGCACAGCAGCAGAAATACACAATGAATGATAACCAAAGCACAGAAGCAGAAATACACAATGAATGATAACCAAAGCACAGCAGCAGAGAAATACACAATGAATGATCACAAAAACACAGCAGCAGAAACACACAATCAATGATAACAAAAACACAGCAGCAGAAATACACAATCAATGACAATAAAAACACAGCAGCAGAAATACACAATGAATGATCACAAAAGCACACAGCAAAAATACACAATGAATGAAAACAAAAGTACAGCAGCAAAATGCACAATGAATGATCACAAAAGCACAGCAGCAAAAATGCATAATAAATGATAACAAAAGCACAGCAGCAAAAATACACAATGAATGATAACACAAAAAATACAGAAGCACAAATACATAATGAATGATCACAAAAACACAGCAGCAAAAACACACAATCGATGATAACAATAGCACAGCCGCAAAAAATGAATGATCACAACAGCACAGCAGCAGAAATACACAATGAATGATAACAAAAGCACAGCAGCAGAATATACACAATGAATGATAACAGAAGCTTAATTAGTGAAGTGGAAAAGGACTAAGACGCACGCAACACCTGACATCAACCACAACACATACTGTCTGTCCCTTCAGTCCACACACCTGACATCAACCACAACACATACTGTCTGTCCCCTTCAGTCCACACACCTGACATCAACCACAACGCATACTGTCTGTCCCTTCAGTCCACACAACACCTGACATCACCCCAACACATACTGTCTGTCCCTTCAGTCCACACACCTGACCATCAACCACAACACATACTGTCTGTCCCTTCAGTCCACACAACACCTGACATCACCCACAACACATACTGTCTGTCCCTTCAGTCCACACACCTGATATCAACCACAACGCATACTGTCTGTCCCTTCAGTCCACACACCTGGCATCAACAACATCACATACTGTCTGTCCCTTCAGTCCACACACCTGACATCAACCACAACACATACTGTCTGTCCCTTCAGTCCACACAACACCTGACATCAACACAACACATACTGTCTGTCCCTTCAGTCCACACACCTGACATCAACCACAACACATACTGTCTGTCCCTTCAGTCCACACAACACCTGACATCAACCACAACACATACTGTCTGTCCCTTCAGTCCACACAACACCTGACATCAACAACAACACATACTGTCTGTCCCTTCAGTCCACACACCTGACATCAACCACAACACATACTGTCTGTCCCTTCAGTCCACACACCTGACATCAACCACAACACATACTGTCTGTCCCTTCAGTCCACACAACACCCTGGCATCAACTACAACACATACTGTCTGTCCCTTCAGTCCACACAACACCTGACATCAACCACAACACATACTGTCTGTCCCTTCAGTCCACACAACACCTGACATCAACCACAACACATACTGTCTGTCCCTTCAGTCCACACACCTGACATCAACAACAACACATACTGTCTGTCCCTTCAGTCCACACAACACCTGACATCAACCACAACACATACTGTCTGTCCCTTCAGTCCACACACCTGACATCAACCACAACACATACTGTCTGTCCCTTCAGTCCACACAACACCTGGCATCAACCACAACACATACTGTCTGTCCCTTCAGTCCACACACCTGACATCAACCACAACACATACTGTCTGTCCCTTCAGTCCACACAACACCTGACATCAACCACAACACATACTGTCTGTCCCTTCAGTCCACACACACCTGACATCAACAACAACACATACTGTCTGTCCCTTCAGTCCACACACCTGACATCAACAACAACACATACTGTCTGTCCCCTTCAGTCCACACAACACCTGACATCAACCACAACACATACTGTCTGTCCCTTCAGTCCACACACCTGGCATCAACCACAACACATACTGTCTGTCCCTTCAGTCCACACACCTGATATCAACCACAACACATACTGTCTGTCCCTTCAGTCCACACAACACCTGAGATCAACCACAACACATACTGTCTGTCCCTTCAATCCACACAACACCTGACATCAACCACAGCACAAACAGTCTGTCCCTTCAGTCCACACAACACCTGGCATCAACAACAACACATACTGTCTGTCCCTTCAGTCCACACACCTGACATCAACCACAACACATACTGTCTGTCCCTTCGGTCCACACACCTGGCATCAACAACAACACATACTGTCTGTCCCTTCAGTCCACACAACACCTGACATCAACCACAAGGCATACTGTCTGTCCCTTCAGTTCACACACCTGACATCAACCACAAGGCATACTGTCTGTCTGTCCTTCAGTCCACACACCTGACATCAACCACAATGCATACTGTCTGTCCCTTCAGTCCCAGTCCATTCCCAGCCCTCCCTAACAGAAGTCACCACACTACTCCTTGACAAACAAGCGTATACTCACTCTGTCAGTTTGGTGAGGATGTTCTTCACCACTGCAAAGGCACACTGCGGACTGAAACATCAAGACAACAGCAGTGTTAAAGGCCACTACAGCTACAGGCAGAACATTGCTGTACAACTGTACACCTGATCAAAACAACGAAATACCTTTTGATCTATGAAAATCCGCCATTGCTACTGGGCTGCTTGCCTACAGAGCCCTGCAGTGGCTGTGTGACTTGATTGCCAGTTTCTCTTTCTTCTTCTTTCTGCTAGTTCTTTATGACAGTTCTGTCTATAACAAGTCACATGATTGTCACATATACTGTCCCACTGGCAGAGAACGGGTTAGGAGTCACTTTAACATGCTTAAAACTTCTCCCCAATGTTTCAGCAAACTTGAGAGCTTTTGGTTTTAAAATTTAAAAAAAAAAAAAAAAAAAAACAACTAAGAAATGCATGAAAGGTTTTCTTTCTATTTTTTTTTTTTTTAATCAAGCAGTGATACATTTGAAACATTGGGAGCTACATGAAGTACATTGTCATCCACCAGCATGATAAATACTATGCTTCATTATCCTATAGTTTGATGTCACTTACTACCATTTTTCAACTTATAGACTCACTCTAATCATATCACACACAGAGAAGAAATGAACGATTTTATGAAGGGTCTTACTGGAAAAAAGGCAAAGATAGCTAAATGGGCATTTAGATAACTAAATGGGCATTGAAATAACTAAATGGGCATTGAGATAACTAAATGGGTACCGAGATAACTAAACGGGCATTGAGCTAACTAAATGGGCATTGAGATAACTAAATGGGCATTAGGATAATTAAACGGGCAGTGGGATAACTAATGGGCATTGAGGTAACTAAATGGGCATTGAGATAACTAAATGGGCATTGGGATAACTAAATGGGCATTGAGAAGAGGGCAGACCTCTGCTCCAGCTGAACACTCCTTACTTCCATGAAACTCTACCTGGCTTCATCATATATTTCTTGACCTTTCTCCAGAACTGTCCGCTTTGCATGAAATACTGGCATGCACCTGACTGGAGGCTCACTGTCACAGTTACCCTTTGGTGGTAGCTATACCCACCTGACACAATGCTCACTGTCACAGTTACCCTTTGGTGGTAGCTACACCCACCTGACACAATGCTCACTGTCACAGTTACCCTTTGGTGGTAGCTACACCCACCTGACACAATGCTCACGGTCACAGTTACCCTTTGGTGGTAGCTACACCCACCTGACACAATGCTCACTGTCACAGTTACCCTTTGGTGGTAGCTATACCCACCTGACACAATGCTCACTGTCACAGTTACCCTTTGGTGGTAGCTACACCCACCTGACACAATGCTCACGGTCACAGTTACCCTTTGGTGGTAGTTGTTCTCACTTGACACAATGCTCACTGTCACAGTTACCCTTTGGTGGTAGCTGTGCCCACCTGACACAATGCTCACTGTCACAGTTACCCTTTGGTGGTAACTGCAGCTTTCTGGCTCAGTTTGTTACAGTGAAGCAACTGAAAAAAAAATATTCCCCACCCTCCTCCATCTCCCCTCCCAAAGCCACCACCTCATCACAACAGCAAACACTTCCAAAGTACAAAGTGTAGTTTAAGTGTAGCCTTCCAAAAGTAAGTGCAGCACTGATGTGCAATATCTCTAAAGCTGTAGTGGAGATGTCTTTCACTAGGTCTCTTCTTTGACGCTGTCTCTGTGGCATCCTCAATGTCCGGACAGTCAGACTGGGCAGCACTTTCAGTTTGTATTCTGCTTCGCACCTGACACGATAGTGACTAAGAAGATGGAAATCGTGTAAGTTATCGAATGCTCTGACTTGACCTGTAAAAAAAAAAATGGTCAAGAAGGAAACCAGTCAATAAGGTGGCAAAATCACAATCGTCTCCAGTGATTTTTCTTCTGCTTTTCCCCTCCTTACTGAACCTGGCCCTTTCGACAATTAAGTCTGCAGTCCAAAGATCCACGTCGTCTTGGTTCAGTTGAAGCCATGACTCAGCTCTGGAAGCTTTTTTTTCCTGCATAGTTATTTCATCATCAAGAGAGGCGCCATAGCATTTTCAGCATCAACGATGCATGCCATGCCAACAATGTAGCACTTGGCATCTCTGCCGAGTTATGAATGTCACTTTGCTCACTGCATCCTGATGGCAGTCCAAGTCCACACCAAATGCCACAAGTTCAAAGGTACTGATACATCTAGTAAGACTGAAATCCATGCATGGCTGAAAAATTTACACACATATTCTAAACTGATTTACTTTGCATCATTTTAGAATATGCGTGTAAAGAAAACAACCTGGATCTGCTCTTTGATCCACAGCCACACCAAAAATGATTGGGGGCCACCCTCCACTTTCCCACCAAACGTTGATATGACTACCTGGGGCTTCCAGTCATGGCAGACAAACACATCAAGGAAGACTTAAGCATGATGCAGCCATTATTCAATAACTCCCCTAGAGGTTTTTCCCCCCACATCTATTTCAAGACCCAGTCCTAACTTGATCAAATATCATGGTGTTTACTGTGTTGGCAATTAACTGTGCGATTCAAGTTACAAAATGGAGTGACTGTTGGATTCAAGGTCTGAGCCTCAAATAAAAAAAAAAAATCCAAACATACAAGCAAGACAAAACTGCTTGATAATGTTACTTCAAAAGGACTGGTACAAATCATCAACAAATATCAGAGCATTTTTAAGGCAGCGAAAAAGAATAATGTCAGCTTTTTGTAATGTCAGTTTCAGTCTCATTAAAATTCACAATACTGTTAACTTTCTTGAAATAAATTTGAGCAAGCTCTATGTAACAGCCTGCAAAGGGCCCACTTTCTGACAGCAGTAGCAACAGCCTGCAAAGGACCCCACTTTCTGACAGCAGTAGTAACAGCCTGCAAAGGGCCCACTTTCTGTCAGCAGTAGTAACAGCCTGCAAAGGGCCCCCACTTTCTGACAGCAGTAGTAACAGCCTGCAAAGGGCCCGCACTTTCTGTCAGCAGTAGTAACAGCCTGCAAAGGGCCCCCACTTTCTGACAGCAGTAGTAACAGCCTGCAAAGGGCCCCCACTTTCTGACAGCAGTAGCAACAGCCTGCAAAGGCCCCCACTTTCTGACAGCAGTTGTAACAGCCTGCAAAGGACCCCACTTTCTGACAGTATGAGTAACAGCCTGCAAAGGACCCCACTTTCTGACAGCATTAGTAACAACCTGCAAAGGGCCCCACTTTCTGACAGCAGTAGTACCCAACAACTGCAAAGGGCCCCCACTTTCTGACAGCTGTAGTAACAGCCTGCAAAGGGCCCTGACTTTCTGACAGCAGTAGTAACAGCCTGCAAAGGGACCCCACTTTCTGACAGCATTAGTAACAGCCTGCAAAGACCCCCACTTTCTGACAGCATTAGTAACAGCCTGCAAAGACCCCCACTTTCTGACAGCATTAGTAACAGCCTGCAAAGCCCCCCCACTTTCTGACAGCATTAGTAACAGCCTGCAAAGGCCCCCCACTTTCTGACAGCAGTAGTAACAGCCTGCAAAGGACCCCACTTTCTGACAGCAGTAGTAACAGCCTGCAAAGGCCCCCACTTTCTGACAGCTGTTGTAACAGCCTGCAAAGGGCCCCCACTTTCTGACAGCAGTAGTAACAGCCTGCAAAGGCCCCCCACTTTCTGACAGCAGTTGTAACAGCCTGCAAAGGGCCCCACTTTCTGACAGCAGTTTTAACAGCCTGCAAAGGCCCTGACTTTCTGACAGCATGAGTAACAACCTGCAAAGGGCCCCACTTTCTGACAGTATGAGTAACAGCCTGCAAAGGGCCCCCCACTTTCTGACAGCATGAGTAACAGCCTGCAAAGGGCCCCCACTTTCTGACAGCATGAGTAACAGCCTGCAAAGGGCCCCCACTTTCTGACAGCATTAGTAACAGCCTGCAAAGGACCCCACTTTCTGACAGCAGTTGTAACAGCCTGCAAAGGGCCCCCACTTTCTGACAGCAGTTGTAACAGCCTGCAAAGGGCCCCACTTTCTGACAGCAGTTGTAACAGCCTGCAAAGGCCCCACTTTCTGACAGCACTAATGACAGCCTGCAAAGGCCCCCACCTTCTGACCGCAGTAGCTGATAAGAAGAATACAGGGGCTTGTTCACAAGAAGAATACAGAGGCTTGTCAATAGGAAGAATATATGGGGTTGTTGATAGAATACAGGAGCTTGTTAGTTGAATACAGGGGCTTGTTGATAGGAACATTGCTTGGGCTTGTTGATAAAAGAATACAGGGGCCTGTTGATAGAATACAGGGCTTGTTGATAGAATACAGGGGCTTGTTGATAGGAAGAATACAGGGAATTATTGATAAGAAGAATACGGGGCATGTTGACAGGAAGAATGCAGGGACTTGTTGACAGGAAGAATGCAGGGGCATGTTGACAGGAAGAATGCAGGGACTTGTTGATAGGAAGAATGCAGGGGCATGTTGACAGGAAGAATGCAGGGACTTGTTGACAGGAAGAATGCAGGGACTGTTGACAGGAAGAATGCAGGGACTTGTTGATAGGAAGAATGCAGGGGCATGTTGACAGAAGAATGCAGGACTTGTTGACAGGAAGAATGCAGGGACTTGTTGACAGGAAGAATGCAGGGGCATGTTGACAGGAAAATGCAGGGACTTGTTGACAGGAAGAATACAGGGGCATGTTGACAGGAAGAAAATGCAGGGACTTGTTGACAGGAAGAATACAGGGGGCATGTTGACAGGAAGAATACAGGGGCATGTTGACAGGAAGAATACAGGGGCATGTTGACAGGAAGAATGCAGGGGCTTGCTTCCAACAGGTTCCATTACCTGAAGTTCAGGGTTGGCTGGAGGATCTGGTTGAGTTGAAGCTCTTCAGTCTGCACCACCTCATAGTTCTGCATGTTGACTCGCGCTGCATCCACATCAAACACTTTCCAAAGGTAAAAATAAGACTAGGGAAAGTAAATAAATCAGACCACATGGGGAAACGTGGAAAGATTGGAAGTGAAGAACATATTCAACAATAGCAACTTCAAAAAAAAAAAAAAGATGAAATCCTGACAGATGTACAGAAACAAAACAAAACAAAACTGCAATGCAGCAGTGGAGTCTTGATATAAAGATCTTTATGATCTTAAATCTTATATATCATCACATGTGTATGTGCATTTCATATTAATATGGGAATGTGCAAATCTGCATATTGTGTGGTGTGTGTGTGTGTTGCATGCGTGTGCGTGTGCATGTGCGTGTGTGTGTGTATGTGTGCGTGTCTGTGTGTGTGTGTCTGTGTGTGCATATGTGTGTGCGTGTGTGTGTGTGTGTGTGTGTGTGTGTGTGTGCGTGTGTTTTGCATGCGTGTGCGTGTGCATGTGCGTGTGTGTGTGTATCTGTGTGCGTGTCTGTGTGTGTGTGTCTGTGTGTGCATATGTGTTGGTGTGTGTGTGTGTGTGTGTGTGTGTGTGTGGTGTGTGTGTGTGTGTGTTCATTTGCAAGCTCAAGTTGTACAACCTAAACCAAACGTTTTTGCATATTTGCATTAACTGTCAGTGTATAAATGCATGCCAGACTAAAGATTTGTGAACTGTACCCGCTAAGATATTGCTGTATGCTAAAGTGCATGCATACAAATGTAATTGGTATATGAAAAGCACCACTCATTTTTCTATCTTGCAGAGTCACCAATTTCAGTGGATGCATCTAGTTGGTTTTACCTTTCAAGAGGTAGGAGTTGGGCCGCAAGTAACAGCCCAGCCAGCCTCTAACACATTCGCTGCGTGTGTTCTGTTCCAGA
>JADBJO010025967.1:7500-17500 GCA_016801955.1 Conus betulinus | reverse complement strand
CATATGTACTAGATGAATCAGCGCCAGAAGCCACGGCCTTAGGCTGGTGCTGTGCGGTTGGAATATTATTTCACCGAGAGGACCAAAGTTACCATTCCTGTTGAAATGATTAGCAATTAGTTAACTGTTCAGTATATAGTTGCAGTATTTTCTTTAAGCCACGGCTTTGTGTTACATACCTTGCGGAGAAAAGAATGCGTTATGCTCCATCAATGCGCAGGATCTACGTCCCCTTTCTCTGCCATAGTCTCCACTTCATGGTATGAAACCGGTCGCAGCGTTTGTGAACAATTTTTTAAAAAGAAAAAATTACAAGAAAAAAAAAACGTTTTCAGTATCAACAACAACAACAACAACAGGAAAAACTACCAAATCAGCAGCAGCAGCTGCAGCTGCAGCAGCAACATCATCATCATCATCATCATCATCATCATCATCATCATTCCGGCAGCCAGGTGGTATTACTATGAAAACGTGTTTACAGAAGAATCCCGATTTTACTGCAGATACAATTGTACATGTCCGCAGTCGTCGTTAGGTTTGACATAGTCACATTGGCGCTTTATGGTTCAAGGCTATGTAAAGTGTGTGTGCTGTGGATCACGTGTTATGAGAATACATGTCGGTGGACGAGAAAATGAATGTATACGAAGATCGATGCTTTTTGTGGACTTTAACCGAAAACATTTTGCAATCGTAGGGATCTACTGTTTCCTTTACTTTGTTTTTAAAGATGGAAAACTTCACTTTAAAAAAAAAAAAAACGCTTTTTTTTCCTCTACAAATTTTAAGAAGTGTTTTATAATAACTCCACTGAACACGTGGACAAATGAATCACAAGACAAAGCACGACGCGTTTCGACTTCTGAGATCTTCTTCAGGCAAGAGAAACAACACTCTGGACCCACGAAAATGAAGAACGAGCAAATACGCATCATTGTCAAATTCGGCGCAAGAAGGGCGTTGACAAAGATAAGTGATTGCTCGTTCTTCATTTTCGTTGTCCTCAGTGTTGTTTCTCTTGCCTGAAGAGGATTAAAGAGGTCGAAAGGCGTCGTGTTTTGTCTTGTGATTCATTTGTCCACGTTGTTGGGGGAGTCATTATGAATCCATTTTCAAATGTGTTTAGATTTCCGCCTACAATCGCCTCACCTTGCAGCAGCTCGCTCTCTCTCTCTCTCTCTCTCTCTCTCTCTCTCTCTCTCTCTCTCTCTCTCTCTCTCTCTCTCTCATCCTCTCTGGTACTGCACTCACGAAGCTCATCCAGGCTTCTTGTGCACAGCTACAGCCTGGCCGTTCCCGCCACTGTCCCGGCACAGGCCATCGTCAGGGAGCAGTCTGTGTCAAGTCGTCATAAGGCAGCCCATCAAAGAAGACACTGCCCTGCTGCTGAGTCACTTCGGTGATGATCAATGGTGCCTGTTTTGACCCACCTTAGGCAGGACATCGCCAACGTAGACCTCACTGAAGACAACGATTGCTTAGTCGCGGAGCCAACGTGAGCGAGATCTTTCTCCGGATGGGCGCTGCCGCGTCCGTCCAACGACAGCCCCAATAGCCCCGGTGACCCCGACAGAACCAAACCAAGAGCATAGAGTGGAGAGACAGAACCAAACCAAGCGCATAGAGTGGAGAGACAGAACCAAACCAAAGATATGGAGTGTGCAGAGACAGAACCAATCCAAGGATATATAGTGTGAGAGACAGACCCAAACCAAGGGCATAGAGTGCAGAGACAGAACCAATCCAAGGATATAGAGTGGAGAGACAGAACCAAACCAAGGGCATAGAGTGGAGAGACAGAACCAAACTAAGGGCACAGAGTGGAGAGACAGAACCAAACCAAGGGCATAGAGTGGAGAGACAGAACCAAACCAAGGGCACAGAGTGGAGAGACAGAACCAAACCAAGGACATATAATGGAGAGACAGAACCAAACCAAGGGCAGAGAGAGGAGAGACAGAACCAAACCAAGGGCATAGACTTTAGAGACAGAACCAAACCAAGGGCGTAGAGTGGAGAGATTTATCGAAACTGAGGTCAACATGAGAGCCGGACATGAAGGGACACAGAAATGTGAGGATGTTTTATGCTGATTGATGAGGATTAGGGATGAGGATGATGCTACGGATTTCCGTTCAGATCTGAGACAGGGCTGCACTCCACGCTTACTTTCCTAACACATCCCGGCATCGACCAGGCCCAAGAGAGAAACTGTAGTTTTCATCAGGAAATGTGAGCAACATCCGCAGAGACGCATCTAGTAAGTAGATGAACCTCAGCTGTGTGGTGCCAGTCTTCCCAATTGAGCCCATAGCAAACTCAACTCTAGGCAGGGGCCGTTCGGGGCACAAAAAACAGATCAAACAAATAAATGACTCTGACGAGACTCAAACCCACGGCGTCTACGACGCTAACCACTTCGCCTCGGCGGCTGGTTTGCTTTCATTTGTGTTATTCAAAAATCCAACCCAAACCAATCTATTTAATCAGTATATTGTAACAAATCTTAAATAAATGTCAGCGAACCGCCCAGAGAAAACGTGGACAAACGAGTCACAAGACAAACCACAACGCGTTTCGACCTCTTAGGTCTTCTTCAGGGCAACAAACATGAAACAAATAACGAAAATGCACTTAGCTTTGATCGCTTCTGTGTTCAGCGCAAGAAAGAAGGCGTTGAATCTTTCTTGCGCTGAACACAGAAGCGATCAAAGCTAAGTGCATTTTCGTTATTTGTTTCATGTTTGTTGCACCTGAAGAAGACCTAAGAGGTCGAAACGCGTTGTGGTTTGTCTTGTGACTCGTTTGTCCACGTTTCTCTGGGCGGTTCGCTGACATTTATTTAAGATTTGTTTAGATTTCCGCCTGCAGTCGTTTCACTTTGCAACTAGATCCAGTATATTGTAACTGACTTGCTGTTGTTACGTGTGTAATAATGATATTAATGATGATACTACTATTACTACAACTACAACTACTACCACTACCACTACTACTACTACTACTACTACTACTACTACTACTAGTAATAATAATGATGATAATATGATGATGATGATGATGATGATGATGATGATGATGGTGATGATGATGATGATGATGATAAACTCGTTTAGTAAGTATATTGAAACAACTTGTTTTTTAATGATCATGTAATTTTTTTTTTTTCACTTGTTTTGGAAGTATATATCTAACTGGTCTGTTTTTCTCCTATACGTCCTAAGAACAGTGCAAATCAAAATGATTCTTATGATCCCAGCCATCCGCACTGCGCAGTGGTTAGCGTCATGGGGTGCAGAGTGAGAGGTTGCGGTTTGATTCCCATCAGATCCATGAAGCAGTGGGATTGTTCCCGCCCGGGCCGGCCACTAATCTATAGTTTATCGTTCTTTGGAGGGTCCAGCGGGGAGAAAGATGGAGACCACACTTTCTAGCCTTGTTTCTATTATAAAATGCGTCTCTAAGAGTGTTGCTCAAATTTTTCTCATGCTGGCTGCTAACAGTGGAGTGCTGTTTTGTGCATTTTTGTTGCAGGTATGTTACGTCTACAGAAGACATATTTGACGAAAGTTTACTCCTCTGTTTTCTATTGTGCATGAAATTCACATTTGTTTTGTGTTTTATTTGTGTTTTGGCCTGTAAACATCTGGCAAGCCAGCGACATGGGCAGAAAGACTAAAGCTTCCGTTTTCAAGAGCCTTGTCTTGTCCGTCCAATTCTACGGATGCGAGACTTGGAAACTGACTAAAGATGGCAACAACAAGTCTCCATTAAGACAGTTCTTGAGATGGCAGGAAAGACCAGCGAGGAGGTGAGGAGACGGAGGTGGAACTGGATAGGGCACATAATGAGGAAGGAGAGGAACGACAACTGTGCTGTGGCCCTTGGTTGGACACCAGAGGGAAGAACGAAAAGAGGCCGACCGAAAACAACATGGCGGCCAATGGTGGAGAAGGAGAGAAACGGCGCAGGCTGGAAAACATGGAGTGTTTGTACGCCATGCAGCTGCAGACCGAACACAGTGGAGGAGAGACGTCCAAGCCTTATGTGCCTCCTGACACAGAGAGATGTAAGGTTAAGGTAAGGTTGGCCTGTTTACCGACCTGCTTACGCTGCAGTCTGTTTCATTTTCAAATGTTCTCACCAACACCACAGCACGTGTCTGTATCTCTCGGTCCTGGTGGGAACACCGGCATATAGCGTAGCGTACAGCCCTGCTATGCATGCGGCCTCAGATCAAAATGGAACACCATGGAATCATCTGTATCATGCTTATTCTGTTTGATAATCCTTTGATTATTAAAAAAAAATAAAAAAAATAAAAAATAAAGAAACAAAAAGAAAAGGGAGGGGGAGGGTGGAGAGTCAAATTTGGTGACCCGTCATGCCGTTGCGTTAACCTTAGAATCAAATTTCACTCCACGCCCACCTCCATGATGAGTTTGTCTCAAATAATTCTTCAATGTCGGCAAGCTCATGGAAAGTGTCACTGGATGCATTATTATCATTATTATGAATACTTATATAGTGCCTATCCTCAGCAAAAGACCAAGCTCTAAGCGCTTTACAATCCACACTCGTTTACACAACGGGCTGCCTACCTGGGTAGTGCCGACTGAAGAGCTGCCAGCTGGCGCTTCATTCAGTCGTTTCCCGTGTCATCCAGTCAATATCGTTCAATATCGCTCAGTTTCCTTACTTTCTTCATTCTATCCATTTCTGGCGCAGAGTGCATGATATGCGTAACGTATCATCCATACCAGCGGCCAAACTGGCCCTCTCTTCCGAAAGTTGGTGGTGGGATTTTACGTGTGTGCAAGATGTTATGCGTGCGTTCACACACGGAAACCTCGGTTTATAGTCTCATTCGAAGGACTGTATTTGGAATGGAGTCAGAACCCAATGTTAACTCCGAGGGAAAAATCCCCCTGTACCGAAACGGCCCGGAGGAGATTCGAACCCACAACCCCAGTATCAATCACCAAGATTTGCGAGTCCGGCACTCTATCACTGAGCTGTTTCCGGCCCCCATCTGATGGTCATCTTCTTCAAGAGGGAAAGTTCGCTCACTCACGCCGGCCCCGTGACCAGACAGTCATTACAGTCCGTGGTGTGCTTGATATGGGGTGTCTTGTACATGTTGGATCACAGCAGGCATCGTCTCCTCCGATGGGGTGCCTCGTGGCGGCCTGCGTGCTGATGCCTCCTTGTTAACTGCCGGTGCTTGACGTGCGGAACGACCAGTAGGGGTCTGGATGTGTTGCAGGGAGGTGAAATGACAGGGGTGGAAATAAGAGCTCTGACGGACACGAAAGACGAAATAGCAAAACGAAAATACAACGGAAAGACGAAGCGAACGAGCAAAATTGACAATACTAACAATAATGGTTTGTCGTTGTTGTTATTTGCTTATGGTTGGTTGGCTGGTTGGTTTGTTGGATGGTTTGGTTGGTTGGTTTGTTTTTTTTTTTTATTGTTAGTTTATTGTAACAGGAAAGAAAACGGGGTAGCAAGGAAGAGAAGGAGGGAGAAGCGAGAAAGGGTCGGGGGAAGGGAGAGAGAGAGGGAGGAGAAGCGAAAAAGAATGATGAGGGGGAGAGAGAGGGGGGGGGAGAAGCGAGAAAGAATGGGGGAAGGGAGAGAGAGAGGGAGGAGAAGCGAAAAAGAATGGTGAGGGGGAGAGAGAGGGAGGGGGGGGGGGGGGAGAAGCGAGAAAGAATGGGGGGAAGGGAGAGAGAGAGGGAGGAGAAGCGAGAAAAAAATAGGGGGAGGGAGAGTGAGAGGGAGAGGAGAGCGAGAAAGAATGGGGGGAGGGGGAGAGAGAGAGGGAGGAGAGGCGAGAAAGAAGGGGGGGGGGGGGGTGGGGGGGGGGAGGGGGAGAGAGAGAGGGAAGAGAAGCGAGACACAATGGGGGGAAGGGAGAGAGAGAGGGGAGGAGAAGCAAGAAAGAATGGGGAGGGGGGGAGAGAGAAGGAGAGAGAGAGAGAGGAGGAGGAGGAGGAGAAAGCAGAAACAATAAGGGGGAAGGGGGAGAGGGGAGAGGGAGAGCAAAATGCTACTGATTTGTTGTCTCTTCCGACTTCTGTAAAGGACAAAAAGACACACACACACACACACACACACACACACACACACACACACACACACACACACACACACACCACACACACACACACACACACACACAAAACAGACAGACAGAGGGGACCCAAATCCTACTAACTTTTTTTTTTTTTTCATCCCGACTTCTCTTTCCTACCTATTTAAGCGTCAAAGGGAGTAGAGAACGCGTGGCCTTTCTTCCGAAGCGGGTGACCATGCATTATTAAACCAGGCAACGACACCTTTTACCACGTGCAGGGGAAAGGTCACTATGTACCTGTCCTCCAAATCACACTAATAGCGTCTATTTGTAGCTCGCCTCTCTCTCTCTCTCTCTCTCTCTCTCTCTCACCTTTCTCTCTCTTCCCCCCACTGACATCGTTCCAGTGCCGATCATTCTAGCTCCTTCCATACATAGCCACATCTAGATTAGTCCTGTGACAGCTTTCATCACCGGCAGTTCATGGAGAGTTGTTCCTATCTGGTCTCCTTCAGGAAACTCACCAGAGGAAACACGACACTGCCCGTTGAGTCCACTGCAGTGCACAGTATGCAGAGAGCTTGTTCTTGTTCGCGTTCACTTAACGCAGGACTGAAGATGATAATGGCTTAGTCGCCGCGGACACAGTGATATTCGAGAGCGCCACCGGGGTGGGTGGGGTGGGTGGGTGGGTTAGGGGTTGGTTGGTTGGTGGTTGGTTGACTGGTTGGTTGGCTGGTTGGTTGGTTGGTTGCTGGTTGGCTGGTTGGTTGTTTGGTTTGGTTGGCTGGTGGCTGGGTTGGTTGGTTGGTTGGTTGGTTGGTTCGTTTCGTTCGTTGTTTGTTCGTGTGTTTTTTATTGTTTTTTTTTTGTTGTTTCTTTCCCCCAACGACAGACCCCATGAACTAGTTGCTACTGAAGACTTCGACACGAACTCAACATGAACGTAGAGAGGAGATCGAAATGGAGGTGATCGCAAGAATAGCTCTTGAAGGGTTATAGAATTTAAAATATTTTTGTATTCTCCATGGTGATAAACAATGAGGATGACGAAGAGAGGGAAGCTATAGAGCTCCCATTTGGTGTGACACTTACCTGACAGGGCACCACTCTCCGCTTTCCCTGATATATCCCTGCGTAAACCAGGGCCCGGGAAACGCAGATACTTGCGGTGTTTGTCAGGAGAGTTGAGCATTCATTCAGTAGATAAAGCTCGCTTGTGTGGTACCAGTCCCTCCCTGAACCCTCAGGACATTCAACAACCCTTTGGACAGGGTGTGGCCATGGTAAATCAGGTAAAACCTTCATATCCACCTCAGGCGATATCCAAACGGGTAAAAACCATCGCAGAAGACTAGAGGATGGGAGTACGTATTTCCAAGGATGGTGACACTACCAGAACGACACATATGTAAAGGGGGGGCAGCATAAATGCTTGTGTGTATCTTGGGGTACCCTAGATTCAACCTCCCAACCAAATGATCGCGGGTTTCATGCTCAAACCAACCACGAAAATTAGTGCTTATCTGGCATACACACATGCGCGCGCGCGCGCGTTCTCACGGACACACATACACAAACACGCACGTGTGCACGCGCGCACGTGCACACACACACACACACACACACACACACACACACACATACATACACACATGCGCGCGCGCAAGCGCGCGCGCGCACGCATGCATGCACACACACACACACACACACACACACACACACACACACACACACACACACACACACACACGCTCATTAGATGAGTCCTGACACTCTCCACTACCAATATGGCAAGGTTAGCATGGTGTATGTGTGTATGCAAGCAAGCAAGCAAGCGTGCGTACCCGTGCGCGCGCGTGTGTGTGTACGTGCGTGCGTCCGCACGTGTGTGTGTGCGCGTGTGCGCGTTAGCATTTTGTGTGTGTGCGTGTGCGCGCGTGTATGTGTGTGTGTGTATACATGTGTGCGTCCGCATCATGTGGAGGAGTGAGGGGGGGGGGGGGGGGGGGTCCGCGTGCGCTTGTGTGCATGCATGTTGTGTTTTTGTGAATATGTGATATGAAATGTAATTCAAGTGATGCGTGGTCTGTGTGTGTGTCTATGTGTGTCTATGTGTATGCATTTATGTGTGTGTGGTATGTGCATGTATGTGTGCATGTGTGTAGGTGTGTTGAACTGGCTGAGTCTGTATGTATCTATATCGGTGTGTGTGAACATACTTGTGTGCAGCAATCTGTATGCCTAGGCATGCACTCACGTGCTGGTATGTATTAATGTGTGTGTGCGCGTGCGTGCGCGTGTGTGTATGTGTGTGTGCGTGTGTGAGAGAGAAAGAGTGCATGATTTTGTGTGTGTGTGTGTGTGTGTGTGTGTGTGTGTGTGTGTGTGTGTGTGTGTGTGTGTGTGTGTGTGTGTGTGTGTGTGTGTGTGTGTGTGTGTGTGTGTGTGTGATTATATGTGTTTCTGTGGGGGAGTGGGGTGGGAGTGTGTGTGTGTGTGTGTGTGTGTGCGTGCGTGCGTGCGTGCGTGCGTGCGTGCGTGCGTGCGTGCGCGCGCGCGTATACTAGAGGGTTTTCTGGTTTTCTATCTCTAGTCCTCTTTCCATTGCATAAAAACGCCACCTTACATGGATCGGACCCATGTAATTGTTATTCAGAGCGACGTAATTGTCGTAAAACCATAAACACACACATGGCGTTGTAATGTAGCGAGGCAAGCTGCCTTTGACTGAATATTGCAAGAACTCATAATCTCCTGATGATCTGTTGCTAAGCGTCTGTGTCTGCTTCACAGTTAGATGAAGGAACAGATGACTGTGATGAACACAGATGATGTGAAGGAGGAAGAGAAGCAAACACACACACGTCTATGGTCTGTTGGCATGCTTGTGTGTGCTACACTGTCAGGTGAAGAGGCAGATACACACTGCATTCATGGACAAAAGGGCGAGAACATCGGGGGGAGAAGATGCAGAGTCACACAGTGTGAGCGCATGTTTGTGTGTTTCAGAGAGAGAGAGAGTGAGGAGAGAGAGAGAGAGAGAGAGAGAGAGAGAGAGAGAGAGAGAGAGAGAGAGAATCATGTCGTTCTGATGTTTAGATGGTATTTTTGTTCTCTGTGTTTTATGCGTTAACGGTGAGGATGGCAATAATGGAGAGAAAGAGAGAGATGAACGAATGTGCAGATGGCAATAATGGAGAGAGAGAGAGAGAGAGAGAGGAGAGAGAGAGAGAGAGAGAGAGAGAGAGAGAGAGAGAGAGAGAGAGATGCTTTGAGGCACAAAAGAGAGTATATTTGTCTGGAAATAATTCTTGTTTATCCAACGCTAAACGAATGTATAACAAAACAAAACAAAACAAAACAAAAAAAAAACCCAAAACGGACAATACATGGACAAGGACATTTGAAACAGACAACAAGAACATCAAACACGACTGTATTGTTTAGGCAACATTCATTCTTAATGGAAGATTTCATTGCTACACTGTCACAGACAGCTATCAAAATTCAATACAGACAACCAACAAGCAACCGACTTAAGCAAACGAAAACATATTTTGATGAAGGTGCCATGCTCTAGCCTTTTTTTTCGCAACCTAAACCAGCTTCACAGTTTTTTGTCACTATAGTGACACACACAGCTGTTCATGCATGGTGTGATCAGTATTTCAAAGAATGTTTAAAACCAGCCAGACATTTATGCTAAGAGTATATTCAACATGTCACTGACAGAAGCCTGCCCACGTTGCCCTTCATTGTCTTATTATCATAACGATTGCAACATCAACGATTTATCGTTACTTTATTCTTTTTAAACGTTGATTTATTCTAGTTTTTTTCTTTCTTCTGTTGGTCTGTCTGTCTGTCTGTCTGTCTGTCTCATAGTTATAAACCCTGTGAGCCCATACCCAT